>JANHFT010009001.1:6231-19296 GCA_032467955.1 Pseudoxenodon macrops
CCACCTTCCCTCCCTCCCCCATCTCTCGTTGTGGTTTGTGGGGCATCAGAGATAATTTCAGGATGCAAATTGAATTTTCCTCTTATTTCCTGGCCCAGAATCGGAAGGATGATCCATAGACTGACATGTTATAAGCAATCTATTGTGGCATTTTCACAGATGTCCTAATGACATCGCCTTGGCTTTTTTTTTCACATATTTTTTTTAATGTGTCTACTAGCATATCCCTAGCTAGATGACTAAATGTATTGATCTATGTTTTGCACCAGCCTCAGCAAGGGTTGCAGGTTTGGTAATTGAGCATATATGGAAGGCTCCAGATTGCCTATTCCTGCTGAAAACATAGCAGGGGGGGAAATATACAGAAGCACAATTGACCCTTCCAGTCCAATTATTTGGCCTTTCAGCCAGATGTTATTGATTTTGCTGTATTTTTATGAGTTTTAATATTTTGTATTATGTATCTGTTATGCACCATCCACTGTCATTTGACAGTGTACAAGAACTATGAGATAAATAAGTGAATGAATAAAATGTACCAGATCCAAATAGCTTAATAAACATGTTTGTGTTTTTGATCTTGGAGTAGGAATGCATGGGAAGGAACAATGGGACCATGCTGTTATTTTTCCTCATTTTTCCCCTCAAACGTTTTGCCAATACATCCTGAGCCAACTTTTGTAGGTCTGGAACCCACAACTCCAAATCTACAAGGAAAAGAGCAATGTAATCTACTATGGGATATTAGTTTTCTTTGCCTTTTATTGTACTGCAAGATTGTGGCACTGTGGTGGCACAGTGGTTAGAATGTATATTGCAGGCTAACTCTGCCCATTGCCAGGAGTTCAATCCTAAGCAAGGTTGACTCAGCCTTCTATCCTTCCGAGGCCAGTAAAAAGAGGACCCAGATTATTGGAGAAATAAATTGCAAATTGCCCAGAAAATGCTGTTAAAGCACTATGGAGCAGTATATAAGTCTTAAGTGCTATTGCTATTACTATTGTTATTGTACATAGCTTGTAGACCATATATAGCCCTTGGAAGTCTCCCAGTAGCCTGTCAGTCAGCTGGTTGATGGGCAAACAGTAAAAGATTGCTGAAGTCTCACTGTCAAGTGATTTGAAGGTGTATCACTAAGTGAAAGGAAGGAGGAAGGAAAGCCCCTTTTCATCATATAGCTTGCTTGGGACTGAGCAATTTTTGGCTTGGGCCAGGGAAAGGAATTTTCACTAAGTGCACGTATGTGTGTGAGGGAGAGCACAGCCTCCAACTTGCCACTAGGCAACCATAATGGCTAGAATAGAAAACAGAGTCTCTGCATTGGAAAAACAAACTAACTAACTAAAAAGTAAAATGAATGAATGAATTATGGCCAACTGCTGTCAGAGTAACCAAGAATGCATGATTACCTGGCTGTCTTGCAGATTTTGTGCCTTGGCAAAGCGTCGCGTGGAAGGGATTCCAGGCAAGAAAGCGGTGATGGTTCCTCCTTCTGAAGAGTATTCCACCCCTGCCCATCGCAAGGTGCCAGAGGACACTGATCCGGAGTTGGTTTTTCTCTGCCGTCACGTCTATGATTTCAGGCATGGGCGCATCTTGAAGAATCCACAGTAACACCACTGTGGCGTTAAGTGAGCAACCATAGCAGGCCATTAGGCAGGCTACGTTCTTGGTCCATGTAGGGGCCTCCTTTGGCGGAGTGCTGCCCCCAGGCACTACATGACAACCCCGAAGCACTCAGTCCTCTACATCTGGGAGCAGATTTCCTGTTAAGGCAGATGTTCAAAGCACAGCACTTCATATAAAAAGCATAAGTGGAAATATATATCTATAAAGAAATGTGTGTCTGTATATAGATATAGGTGCTTGCTTCTGTAAATCTATATCTATATATCTGTACAATGAGCTTCATATACTGGAGGGAGGGGGGAAGGGAGGATAAAAGTGGATAAAAGCCAGTAAACTGACTCTAGAGCCAATCTTGTTGGGTTTGAGTAGAACATACTGAAGGAAAACTTCAGTGTAGATGTGAATCAGACTATAAAAAGGTTCCTGATGTCATGTCCTTCTAAAAAGAAGAAGGACATGTATCCTTTTGTTTAGTATAATACTGAAAATGGAGATGAGACCTTGTTTTGGGAGCCATCAATATACCGAAAACTCTTCTCATATTCTGCATACATACTACTTGAGAAGGACCACACTCAAGTATTTTGCATTGTGTGATTGCCCAGTCAAATTGATGCTTCAAAGCAGAAAGTGGGAATGATGTAATAGATCCCCTCACACCATTAAGAAAAGCTGCATATCCTTCTAAGATTGAAGCTCTAAGCCAATTGAGTTAGCATTAACTTACATTGACATCTATAGGACCTATTTCCGAATAAATGCCATAAAAATCAGGATATCGGGAAACAGGCCCAGCCTTAAAGATCATGCTTATTGGGCACAGCAATGGTGAGGGTGATAAGGTGGCACTTGAAAAGTTCTCTGAGTTTGAGACATAAATAGCAGCTGCTACAATACTGATCTCTTCTCTCCACAAACTTAGAGAGGCCTGCCCATTTTGGGCAGAGGTAATTTATATATTTTTTCCTTTCCACATCCCATTTTCTTTACTCTCATATACAGTCCTCATAGAACCTGGATTTGCACACTCATCTAACTTGGGAGGGCTGGAAGCCAGAGTTAAGAAACGAAAGCCTAGTGCATAGTGCTTGAGTGTCAGTCTTTGAAACAGGCACCGTAACCCAACTGAGTCTGTTTTTGCCTGTCTACCTCTCTTCTCTCCCACCCACCCCAGAATATCTTAACACTGACATATGAACTTGCCCATGATGGTGAGACTCTGGCTTCCAAAAGGAACTGGCCAGTGAGAGGTTTGCGTTTTGAGAAACTGCTACTTGATTCTCACCGATATTTCTGCCTCTTGCCTTACATGTATAGCTCTTAGAATACTTTAGTTTAGCTTTAACACAAAGCTGTTTCAGTTCATTCTAAAGCAAACCAAAGGACAGCATATGAAGAGTCCACCCAATCAGTCAACACCCAGCTGGGATTCCATTTGTAGATTGCACTAATTCGAAAGGAGAATCAACACTGTATTAGTCCATGTACCTGCTGACAGCCAGAGTTGCTCACCTGAACTAGGGACCTATATAGTTGCTTTTTCCCCCCCTTTTGTAAGGGGTAAGGGAGATTTAATTAGTGTTCAGTTATTATCAAAGCGTTCTACGGCTTTAATATTGTTATCTTTTCCAAGTAGAGTTAGCACTATATCTTCTGACCCTCAGGCTAGAAGCAAGAGTTTGGCCACCAGTGCTCTATATCCGTTCTGGAGAAAGTAGCCCTACCATATTCAGCTTCTTGTGTGTGGACACAAATGGTACCTGCAGACTTGCTCTACACATACCAAAGAGGGGAAACGATTGGGGGGAAAAACTGTGGAAAAAGTCTTAACCAATGGTGGATAGCAGAGATCAGGTGATGATTGCATTCCATCAGGAATGGGCATATTCCTGCTTGGAGGAGGAATCTTCCACCCTAAGGCTGAGCATGAATTTTCCAAGCTTGCTAGTGTCAGAGTAAGTGGCTTCCTTTTATCAAAACCGCTGCTTGGGCACATGGAAGGGCTCTTCGTTAACTAGGGCTACGAAGCATATCTTGCGACAGCACAGGTGTGGAACTGAGGGTTCCCGTACGACGTTTCTTCATGCAGGGGAAAGCAGCCCTGGAGAGGGGGAACTGTTTGGTGGAAGGGGTAAGCATTGGGGGCAGTATTACATGCTCTGCAGGCAAGGCCTGTTCTTCCATTTGCCAAGTCAAGGAGGGGGAAAGGTAGAGATAAAGGGACAGTTCTTCAATCATCTGGGTTGGAGTGTGTACGAAGAGTTGGCCAGTCTGATCTATGCAGAATCAGATTCGGGATTCTCTTCTTTTTTTTTTTTCTTTTTTTTTCTTTTTTTTTCTTCTTCTTAACTAGAAATGGGAGAGAAACTCTAGTGCCAGAGAGCCTCTTCCCAAAAAGGTATTTTAGAATTCATGGTGTGGTGGCTGGAATCCTCAGCATGGTGACTTGAGACCTAGATTCAGGGCAGTCTTCCTGCCCTCATGAAAGAAGATGAAATTTAGCTTCAGAAACAGAGCAAGTTCCTAAAGTCCTGATTTCTGATGCTACTTCCTCCCCCTCCTTTCTCCTGGCAGGAAAACAACAGCAGTACTAAAAACAAACAAAATTAAATTAAAAAACAATAATTACCTACCCAATTCTGAAATAGGGTTGGTGCCCCTTTTCTGGAGAACAGAAACCCAAAACCTTCCCTGCTTCTGATAATTGTCAGAATCTACTTCAGGCCAAGAATATTGTTTTAAAAGATTTGTGTAGTTGTTTTATGCTGTTTGCAGACAGCATGTAAATGATTTGAAATGTCTTTATCTTCAATGAAAATATTTCATGCTTTTTTAATCTATTAGATATGGAAATATTTTTGAAACTGAAAATGCAGTCAGTAGAATTTAAATTGAAATGTAATACATGTAAAATATATTTTAGTTGATAATTTTGTAAAATGCACTTTTTGTGTCTCTTCCCTTGTTTCCCAGATCTGTATTTCAGTGTTTACAGATGGAATGAGAACATTCCCTATACTCTCCTTCTGTGAAAAAGATATATTAGAAGTAATTCTTAAAAATAAATTTGAGAAATTGTATTGACTTAGAAAACAAAACTAAAGCCGTTGTCTAGTTTTTATTACGGGCACTGTATGCATTAGTGAGACTGCACAGTAACAGGAAAAGACATTGCGTTTATTTTATTAATTAAATGGATAATCCTGCCATACACTTGAAGTGGCTCACAAATAATGGTATATAAAATACATTTATTCTTTAAAGTTGGATGGAATCCACCATGCACATTTTCATCACACAATATTTTATATTAGTGAGGGAGACTCTTTGCTTGATGTCAGCACATCTCTACCATCTTCTCTCTGGTCCTTGGAGGAAAAACGCATCATAAATGTCAAGCTCAAAAGTCCCCTATTCTTGACTTCCGAAATAAGGGAGTGGCAGAGTAGCTGCAGTAATCCTGAGGCTGAAGTTAAGAATCCTTTTCCCTGAAGGATTCTTTTAAGCTTGCAAGCAACAGCCCAAACACGGAGATCAGAAGGTTACATTTTGAAGATTGAACCTGGAGAGAAGAAACTCTTACTTACGTTTTCATTCTGTTCCCCTGCAGCATCCGATCTCTTGTTGATGGGTCCTTTTTAGGTCTTCATCACGAACACTGGTAGCAAAACAAACAGCAAGCACATTCCTGAAGGGGTTAGTGTTAAAGCAGAAGAAGAAGTGAGGCGCTTGAATAAAACATTGAATGGGGCCTTGGCTCAGTTGAGACTTCAGAAGCATTTCAAGAGTCTTGCTCATAATGATAGTAATATGTTACGGGTTTTCTGTTCGAGCAAATGAGCAGTGCAAGCAAGAAGGGATGGTGAAATACATTAAACATACATTAGAGCACTATTTTGTTTTGCAGAGTGCTACTAATGCAGCTTTCCCCCACTTGCTAGGTAGTGCAAAAATAACATCAGCTGCATTTCTACATTCTGTTATCCAGGACAGTTAAAACAAGTTCAGAGACAGGCAATTAAATGGTAAAGAAGTGCCATCTGGTGGCAGAATAGCAATTTGGAGAAACATCTCAGTCTTACCCACTTAAGAAGCTGATAAATTGAGCAATCATTGCTTGACATGCTATGTATGCTTCATTTGTAAAGGCACGAGCCTTCCTTTGGCTTTGAATGGTGGCGCCATGATTTGCATATCAAGGAAAGCAGGTGGAACCAGGTCCAAAACTAAATTTATTTTTCATTTAATTAATTCAATGTAGCTAAGGTAAGTGTTATGTAACATAAGCAACATTTATGGATGCCCTTCATCTGTCAATTTTAAAGTTACAAAGCGTCATCAACTTTGCAAGGGCAGTTCTGCAGTCCACACCCCAGGATTTCTAGAAGGGACCTGCTACTCTTATACCTCAGATCGGACAGACCAGAGGTGGGTTCTAAATCTTGTTCCTGCCGGTTCGGTCAGGGGCGTGCTGTGGCTGCGCACTTACATGCAGTGCTTTAAAAAACCTGCGCATGCGCAGAAGCAAAATCCAATATGGTGGCACCTAGAGCGCCGCCGAAAGAATCAGCTTGGGGGTGTGGCAGGCCTGGATTCCTAACGGTTCTACCGAACCATGCCGGTAAGTTACTAATGGTTCGGTAGAACTGGACCGAACTGTTAGGAACCCATCTCTGGGGCAGACCTGTTGTGTGAGGAATTAATTCTAATCAGAGATGTGAGAATTCAACACACGCACAAAATCCCTTTTTAAGTTGTACTCGGGATAAATAATGCCCCAACTGATGGGCAGAAATATTTTTGCTGCAATTATTTTATTACTGAATAGAATGCCACTAGCTATTCATGGATGGTGAGCCAGCAGGAACATAAATAAACCCCTTGCCTTTGCATGAAAGAAATGATGCCGCCCTCCTTTTCGGTGCCTCTCGGATGCTTTGGAGAACACCTCATCTTCCTTAATCTGGAAAAGGCAGAAGGAAGGAAGAGGACCCTGCTGCTCAGTGGCTTCCAAACGGGCTTGAAACCTGTCAGATTTTTGCTTTTGTCTTGAGAAATCCACTAATCATTGCCAGTATCGTGCAATGAGTGAGGTGATGAGCTGTGATTAGGGGAAGAGATGAAAACCCCTTGCTCTGAGCTACAGGAGAAAAGGGATGTGGACATAAAATTTTAAAAAATGTGCTTTTTTTTCTGAAGCTCAAAACAAAATACCGGTATCTATCTCTTTAACATTCCATTAAACCATTTCAGGATGGTTATGTTTCAATAGGGGCAACAATCTAGGTGTTTATTTTAAATAAAACTGAGTGCTACAGTGCAGCAACAATAACAAATACAGAAAATTCTAATTCTGTTACTATCCAGTGGTTACCCAGATTTCTGCAGCCTACCTGTCAGCCTTAGCCTTAGTCTTCCTTGAACAATCATCTGCCTTGTTGGGATGAGACAAGGGGGAATAGTGGGCATCGATGAGAAAACGAAGAGAAAACGTATTACAATGCTAGCTGCATGTTTTTGATCTCTTATAAATGCAGAATTTTCAAAGAAATTACCTTAATGTTATACCCAGCAAAAGCTATGAAATTCTAATCCGTTTACTGAAGATTTGCTTTATGAATGTTTTAAATATACCTGTTCTAAAGCTATATTCTTGGTGTTAAAACTTAACTTTGCAGAATGTGGAATATGAATTTTGTCTCTTAACACCTGTCTTGTAAAAATTAATATATACTGCACACTTACCATGTTATATTTATTGGGTTTTTTTTCTGCTTGCCAAAAGCAAACAAGGAAAAATTAGTCATCTCTTCTCTGATGAAATGATAAGATTAAGGAAAGAAAGAACAAAAAAAAAATTATTGGTCTGGCAGCCAGCATTGATATCCTATAGCAGTGATGGCGAACCTATGGCACGGAGCCATTTCTGAGGGCACGCAAGCCATTGCCCTGTCAGCTGCAGCCTGCATGCGCGCACTGGCCAGCTGATTTTCGGCCTTCACTTTCAGGGAAGCCTCCGGAGGGCGAAAAACAGCCCAACGGGCAAACTGGGAGTCCTGTTGAGTCGTTTTTCATCCTCTGGAGGCTTCAGGGAAGCCTCCTAAAACCTCCAGAGGGCGAAAAACGGCCCGATGGGGGGAGCATGTGGGGGGATACATGCATGCATGCACACATGTGCAGTGCAGTGTGCATGGGGGGTTGTGTGCTGGCATGTGTGCGGGCGCTAGCGCGTGCACGCTGACATTTTTGGCACGCAAGAAGAAAAAGGTTTGCCATCACTGTCCTATAGTATTCATAAAGATCAGTATTTAATAATAAAAAACATTAATCACTATGGAGGTTCTCAATCATCCAGATCATGGTTGCCCCAAATGTGCTTTTTCCAAAAGGCAACTGGACTTGCTTTTTTTCCCCCTTTTCTTTGAAAACATTCTGCTTTTCATCCAAGAACTGAAGAAGCTTCTTGGATGAGAAGCGAAATGTTTTCAAAGAAAAAAAGTCCAGTTGCCTTTTTAAAAAAAGCACCTTTGAGACATTCATCATGAATTATGCATGCAAATTTCCTCAGAAAAGCAACTTACTTTTACACTAGATGTGCTAAAGTGATAGACTGAAACACCGACAAACAGGTCTTGAACCAATGAATGTACATTTACAGCAAATGCGCCTTGCACTACATTCATGGGATCCAAGAGCTTGCCTGTGCTAAAGCTTAGCAGGCCGACCATTGCTTGCATTTTTAAATGCCAATGGTGTCTCCACAAATGAAAGAGTACAAGAGAGAATGTAATGCAATGGTTCACTTGGATAGTAGGCTGCTGGCCAAGCCAACAGATAGCACCTCTGTTCTTGGCAAGACATCACACACACTGCCCCAGGGAGGTACAGCATGATAATACTATAAACCTCTGACAATGCAGGCATTATAAAGTTTATTAAAACAAAGATAGTGTTGCCTCTGTCCTGTGTGAGCAAACTAAACCACTACTGTATTATCACAGAAAAAGGAAGCTGAAACGGAGTGGTTTGGAAGGGTTGGGCAGGAACTTTTATGTGCTTGCTTTTTTATTTGGTTTTTGTTTAGTTAAGAGCCATCCATGTTAACACTACTAAAACATATTAGAGAACACTGCAATTCCAAAGACTATGAACTTTTAGCAGCAATAGGTTTTGTTGTTGTTTATTAAAAGAAGTTTTGACAATTCTTTAGTGGCTGACTTTCATTGTTTCGCCCACAGGACTTCTCTGGCACCCAAAAAAGGTAGCTTGGAAAGATCCTCAATGTAATGTATAGTAAAATGGTATCGTATACAAAGGGTTTCTGTCAGCTCCACTAGATAAATGAGTCCATGAAGTCAAGTTCCACAGGAAGGCTAACATTACTTTCATTCAGACTGGCTATAACAACACGATCTTGCAAATGAGACTGTGCCGTACCTTCTCCTCAGGGGTGGGTTCTAACTTACCTCACCGGTGGTTTGCTGCCTCCCGCGCCCCGCCTGCACACCTCGTGCACGCGCACATGCGCAGTAGAAAAAAGCCCTGAAAAATAAAAATGAAAAGGCTGAAAACAAGATGGTGACGTATGCGCAGTGCGGGAAATTCGGCTTCTGTGCATGCGCAGAAGAAAAAAAAAATATTTTTTTCAAAAACACCCCCCCCCAAAAATAGATGGTGGCTCACACAGAGCAGCAGAACCGGCTCCGTGACGTCACCAGCGGCCTACTACCTACTAGGTAGAACCGGTCCGAACTGGTAGGAACCCACCTCTGCTTCTCCCCTTCTTGAGTTCAACAAATTAGTTAGGTATCTTTGTCAGCTGTTTCCCACTGTTGGAATTTGAATGTTCTGGATTCAAAAAAAAATTCATCCCCTTCAGCCAAGCCAACAGCTTTTGCCTACTTCCATCAAAGGTCATCTTCTTTATCCTCAAATGCAGTTTTCAGAATTTCTAGAGTCTAGTTCCGTGATGGAAAACCGAGAAGCATTGCCCTATGACAGCTCCAGTGCGCATGCATGCGCTGGCCAGCTGATTTTCGTCCTTCCAGAGGAAAGCCACCTGAAGCCTAAGGAGGGCAAAAAACGGCCCAACGGCCCTACCAGAAGTCCAGAGACTTCAGTGAGGCCTGCGCGCATGCATGGGAGGGCAGCGTAGGGTGGTGGTGGTTGTGCACGCATGCATGGGAGAGGGCATTGCATTATGGGTGTGGGTACACATGCGCGCGACACCCCTGCGCTCCTCCACTTTTGGCACGAGATGGCAAAAAGATTAGCCATCACTGGTCTAGACCATATAAATTTCAACTTTTCAGCTTGGATTTCCTACTGTAAAAAGCCAATCATAAAAAAGAATAGGTAAATTATATTAATTATGTTATACAAGATTATTCCAGTAATAGAGAAGTGAAAGAAACATACGCAATTAAAGTATGTGAGCTGAACATATTAGACGTTTTTTCAACATTGAAGAAAAGGAGCGCTCAATTCGTTCAAATATTCTTGTTTTCTCTGTTCTTGTTCTGTTGTTCTCTGTTTTAAGTTATGTGCTGACTGTTTTATTGTAGCAATGAGAAATAATAAGTAAGAACCTTCTTTGTGGGGGGAAAGGATAACGCTACAGCAGTACAATTATTAAATGCCAAGGAAGGATTACAATGTGGACTTTTTTTTTAGCAATACACACTTGTATGTACACATTGAAGCTCAGAGGAAAAGGCATACTAAACTGATCTTTAAGAAAGAATGTTTACTAAAATATGCATTATTCTCTACGAGATATGACCCAATTGAACTTTGGAGTGTAATGTTCACAATAGGATCTATATTTATTAGCAAAGCCCATAATATACTTTTACTAGGACCAGTCAAAGTAGTCCAAAACAGCATGCAAGCTGTAAACTTCTCCAGAACTTTTAATCATGCAAGATTAAAATTAAATCTAGACCTAAAAAATAATATATCAAGGGACAAGGTGGTTGTGTTTGACAGGAAAAGGGAACAATGACTAGACAGACATAATTGGAAAACAAAATCCCTCTAGAGTAAGTAGGTGAATTTGTGTAACTTGGTATACAAATTCTTGCTTTGCATTGTATTGCTTGCCACAAAAAGGAACAGCTTAACATGTATTTTTTATGCATTCATGTCCATGTCATCTTTAAACAATAATGTTTTAGCTTACATTTTCACAGTTCATAGTTTCTATTGCTTAATTTAGCCACCGAAAATTTAAGACCAAATCAATGAGCCACAAAATGTTGTTTTCCATTTAAAAACAACAACCCTTCAGTCTCATTCAGTACATTTACACATTTTGTACCTTCTATAACAGCTTACTTTTTCTATAAGCAGCCTGAGTCCATAACCTATTAGTATGGTTTCATTATTAACATTAAGTCAAAAATTGATATTGTTGATTTGAACATGTGGTAGAAATATACAAAAAAGAATAAGTGCATTTCATTATAGGCAGAAAAAGAATGAAAAACATAGATCAACAAAAGAATGAAATATGTAGAACAACAACCATCAAAGTTAAAGTGAATTGCTGTTTTTAATTGTAGCAAATCAATTTTTGAAATGGTTTCATTTAGTTATTTTGGACCAAATCTACTAGTCTGCAAAAATAATATATAGATTTATGTAGATCACCAAATGCGATGCAATATTCTATGTAATTCACATACAGTTACACCTCTAAAATTATAAAACCTTTTAAGTAAATCCATAAGTATTTATATTGATAAATGTTTACTATCAGAAAAAGAAATCCAGCTTTATAGTAGGGAAAGCTGACAGCCGAGGGTTAAAACCCAAGCGCTACTCCTGTTCTTGCCCCAGCTCCTGCCCATGTAGCAGTTTGAAAGCATGAAAATGCGAGTAGATAAATGGGTACCACTTCAGTGGGAAGATAACAGCATTTCGTGTGCTTTGGCATATAGTCATCCAATCTCTGAATACAAATACCCAGTTATGAGAATACTTTGAAATGTAATGGCTGTAAGAAGAATACAAATAAGGCATTTGGATGGTAAAACTGCTTTTTTTACATGAAAAAATGTAAAATGTAAAAACATATAAATATGGAACATCTCCTGGTTTGATGATACAAATCTATCAGAAACTAGTGTGTAAACTTGAAAGGAGATAAGTTAAGAGCTTTCATGCTACTTGAGAGGTTTTAAAGAAAAGAGATGAGGAAATCTTGTAAATATTCCCAGTGGACCAAAGTCTGTGATTCTCGAGACTTTTCTGAACTATAATACCAAATATCTCTTAGAAATATGGAGAGTACATGACTTGGATGGAGAGTACCTGAGTTGCGATTAAGATGCAGCTTATTTTTCTCCATTATCTGAATGTAATATATTATGAATCATCTATAAAGAAGCATCCATGCATCTTAAATGGATAATTTAACCAGTGGAGGATAACAATTATTAATAAATCAACGAATAATAACAAAGTGGAAAACCAAGACTGAAAATGGCAATTTATCTGGGACTGCAGGCAATATACATTTTATCCCTACAAGAACAACCATGTAAAATAGGTTGGGCTGGAAGGGAATCCCTGGCACAAAATCATTCAGTGAAGTCCCTACTCGAGAACCTTAGTTAGGTTTCACTGATCCAAGTTCAAAAACTATACTAGCTCTCATAAGATAGCATCACCATGATATAATCTAGTAAATGAAAGTCATTTTGTTGTTCGCTGAATTTGCTGTTGGGTTGCAATTCAAAGCTGGATCATCAGCCAGGATGATTTGCGTTTGTCCTTCTATTTCTCTTTGATCAGAAATTCATAGGAATACCAACTACATGATAATCAGTGCCAGCCTTCAGCTGGAGGCCAAATAATGATTAAAGAAGTGTCAAAAGAATTTCAGCAAGGTTAAACCTGAACTAGCCTTATTTCTAAATATAAGGTTCAGAATTTGATATGTTTAGTTTTTTGCTCTCCCCTAATTATCCTGCTTTGGACCCATTCATCTGAAGAACTAGTTCTCTGGAAACAGCCTAATGCTGATAAAGGTAGAAGGAAAGAGAAGAAGACAACAACCAGGAGTAAATTCATCTACAGTAATGATGAGGGTATAGTTGGGAGATTTGAAAGACCAGGTTGGGGACAGATCATCTTCAATAAAATCTATGTTAGGGGTGACAAACTCAAGGCCCGCGGGCCAGATCTGGCCCATGGGGTGCCTAGATCTGGTCTGCAGGGCCACCCTGGAAACAGTGA
This sequence comes from Pseudoxenodon macrops, assembly GCA_032467955.1. NCBI lineage: Eukaryota > Metazoa > Chordata > Lepidosauria > Squamata > Pseudoxenodontidae > Pseudoxenodon > Pseudoxenodon macrops. Next base: position 19,102 of record JANHFT010009001.1, read on the forward strand.
AGGAACAGCCCGCGATGCCTCTACCAGCAAAAACAGAGTTTGGGAGGGCCACTAGCAGCCCTCCGAAGCTCCGTTTTCATTGGCAGAGCACTCGGGCCACTACAGACACCCCTGACACGAGTGACATCAAGCTGGCCATGGCCACCCTGGCCATGCCCCCCCCAAGGTCAAACACAACCCTGATGTGGCCCTCAA
>JANHFT010009003.1:0-11382 GCA_032467955.1 Pseudoxenodon macrops
CTCTCTCTCTCTCTCTCTCTCTCTCTCTCTCTCTCTCTCTCACACACACACACACACACACACACACACACACACATTTGATGAGAAACAGCAGAGGGTAAGGGGACTCAGCCTTCCCGCCTCCAGCTCGGAGCTTGCTCAGGGTTGCGCCCCAAGGACCAGCCTCTGCGTGGGCAATCCCCACCTAGCCAATGCAAGAAATGGGTTCCTTTGCAGCACCTCGTCTTCTGCATGAAGCCAGCTGAGTTCGACACACACACACACCCAGCATTGGCAGCCAGGATCAGGTCAGAGCTGCCGCTGCCAACAGCTGAGATCAGCAGGCCAGACCTGGTGAGCTGGACATACTGTGGACGCACTGCCGCCGCCCAGTACAAGAACACACTGGAACCCAAATGCTGGGCCTTGCCAGACTTTGAAGCCAGGGATCCTGCAGGCAAACTGGCCACATAAAGGGCACCCAAATGCCTGGGATGTTTGCAACTTGAGCAAGCCATGCGCGGGAGTGGTGGAGCAGGACCCTGCAAGGCTTGTGGCTTTGCACCCATGAACGGCAGCACCACCGTGAGCTTTATCACACTGGGGCAGCTGGCAAACTGCCGCGAATGGCTGTGCCAGTATGTCAAACCTTACAGCAGTTTGCCGTTCACACATGCAATGGCACAGCAATCCACACCAATGTGACAAACCTCATGGCGATGCTGTCGCTTGCACGTCCAACCCTACAGCAAGACTTGCAGGGTCCTGGGATACTCTGAATGCTCAGAATGGAGCTTTTTGTGAACAGCAGGAAAGTGGGAAAATCCCCCTCCCCATTTTCCTGCCTTTTGTCAAAAAGGCTGCATTCCGAGCCTTCAGCAATGCAATCCGAGGATGTGGGTTCTTTTCTCAAGCAACATTTGATCACTTGAAAGGGGCAGGCTGTGCCCGGAGAGAAGGAATGAAAGGCCCTCACTGGCTCAGTTGATCCTTGGGACTGATTAAATGGCCGAGCAGCCATGAGGTGACTGAGGAAAGGAAGGGCTGCCTCCTCTGATGGCCATGCCCACCCCTTCACTAGGACTTATTTTTGGGTAGGGTAGGGCAGGGCATATATTAGGCCTGCCCCCAAAAAATCAGGCCAGGGCTTATTTTGGGGTAGGTGGTATTTTCAGGGAATCACAGTACTACTGAGTGTCTCCAAAGGTGCTTTTTGAAAAGACAACTGGACCTTGTTTTTCCTTGAAGATATTTTGTTTCTCATCCAAGAAGCTTCTTCAGTTCTGACTGAATGGTGGAGGATGGAAGAATTTACAGTATATTCATTGCAGTCATCTGATCTTTAGTATTCATTTTGAGAGTTGTTAAGGCCACTTGGAAGTTTACCTGTGCCCTCGGGATCACCTGAATAGTGCAAACACTGCGGAATCTTTTTAGAATTGCTGAAAGTTCCAAAAAGAAGTTCCAAGAAAGTTTAATACCCCTTTGTAATCTGATTCAGGTGATCCTGAAGACATAGATAAATCCCCAAGTGGCTTCAACAACTCTCAGAGAGGTCATGATTGACCTTCACCTGAAGAAGCTTATTGGATGAGAAGTAAAACATCTTCAAAGTAAAAAACAAATGAAATCCAGTTGCTTTTAAAAAGCATCTTTGGGACAAGCATCACCTGGATGACTGAGAATATTCATAATTATTTTTAAGATATACAAAGAAGAAAAATGTTTGATGTCAGCCTTTATAATCTTATAGTAATCATACATCATAAATAATTATGAGTCAAAGGTTTTTTTAATTTTTGTACTTTCTTTTCAGTTCCTAAAAATTGGTGATTGGTAATTGTATTAGCATTTTCTCCAGCAAAAGAAAATTCCCTCGTGTCTAGTTTTCCTGTGAGATTCCATCGTTGGTCCAAGGTTAAAACTGAAATAGATAACAGCAGTCAAGTATTAAGCAAGTACATTTTCTTCCCACATTAGTATCCTATAAGAAAAAGCTTTGCAAAATCTGCAACATTCTGGTTTGCTAACGTAGAACATAACATAACATTAAAAAAATTGTATGACCAGAAAAATGGAATTCTGTGTAGTCTTAAAGCCTTATGAAGAAAGATATTAGAGAATGAAGGCAAATTGTCCTAGGATAATGTTTCAGGATCCAATCTGGGTCAGCCACCAGAATGGTAAAGAGAATTTCCCTGAGGATGGGTTCCAACAAAAGTCTGTGTAGGAAGCCCCCCCTCCCCGATTTAAATATTCTTTATTCTTAATGTTTAAAAGAGGCAGGATAGAATATTTCCCCTAAAGGAGAAGAGAAAAAAAATCTTAACAAAGGCAGAAAGCAGCCCCAATTTTCCTGCAATAGGAAAGCAGCCTCAAGCAGAAGCTTGAAGAGGCTGGTCTTTAGGAATGGATATTTTGTATCATAAAGACTGGGCCAATCTAGGCAAAGAGACTCCAAATAAGCACCACAGTAGGCAAGGCAAAACTGACAAGATTAGCTCAGACAAACAGCTAGGGCAGTGATGGCGAACCTATAGCATTTCTGAGGGCACGCGATGTGCTGCCCTGTCAGCTGCAAAAAATGACCCAACAGGCAAACCGGAAGTGACTTCCGGTTTGCTCATAGGGCTGTTTTTGGTCCTCAGGAGGCTTCAGGAGGCTCCCCTGAAGCCCCCGGAGGGTTTAAAACGACCCAGTAGACAAATTGAAGTCACTTCCGGTTTGCCTATTGGGTCATTTTTTACCCTCTGGAGGGTTTAAAATGGCCCAACAGACAAATCGAAGTCACTTCCGGCTTGTTCATTGGGTCATTTTTTTACCCTCTGGAGGCTTCAGGACACTTCTCTGAAGCCTCCGGAGGGTAAAAAACGGTCCCACAAGCAAACTGGAAGTCCATTCCCGAACTTCTGGTTTGCCTGTAGGGTTGTTTTTCACTTTCAGGAGGCTTCCCTGAAGCCTCCGGAGGGTGATAAACAGCTGAACGGGCGAAAAGGAAGTCTCGTTGGGCCGTTTTTCACCCTCTAGAGGCTCAGGGAAACCTCATGAACCCTCTGGAGTGAAAAAAATCGGCCCAATGGGGACGCATGTGCGCAGTGCAGTGTGTGTGTGTGTGGGGTGTGTGCTGGCATTTTTGGCACACAAGAAGAAAAAGGTTCACCATCACTGAGCTTACATTTCCCCTTTTGCCTTTAGAACCAACCATGACCCCATAAGAATCTGGAAAATTAAAATATTGAAGGACATATCCTTGCACAAGAACAGGCATCTCAACCACAAAGCCCCAAATAATGTATAAAAACCCACCGACTTCCTTTCATGCAGCCTGCCTCCATTTTATCTCCAGCATCTTTCTCCTGGCTTGGAACTGTACCTGATTTTTCTTCCAACTTCTGAAAATTTGGAAGACTAAACCTCTGTTTCCGCTGATGGACCTAGATTGGATCCTGCTAAGATCTTTGCCTACATACATTACATGAATACAGGGAAGACTTAAGTGTCTGGCCAGCAATAAGAAAGCCTATTTTTCTCTCAGTTACATTCAAACAACAGCCAATGACCAACTCTGCATACAATCAGAACAGCAACTTGCTCTCCTTTTTGTTCCCTGTGATATGTATATGTCAGGATGTTTTTAAAGACAATTCCCGCTTTCTGTCTGTCTAACAAATACTTTTTTCCCCTTTCTATTTCTTAAGAGAAATTAAGAAAGTTGGCTATCATTATTGCTGAAGGAAAAATACACTGATATGTGCCAAGTCACCAATGGCTCTTAAAGAGAAAATTGTTCTTTAATCTCCCAGTTGGGATTAATAGCAAAAAAAGTCTGCAAGCCCTATGAAATTGCCAGCTGAATGGAACTTTCTTATAAGAAAATCTAAGAGGATGTTGGACAAGAGGCAATCATGACTATTTAATGTGGTGCAATATTAAATCCCTTTTAAACCACATGGGACGGGCTGCAATGGATTTAAAAATGTAGGATGTTTTACAAGCCAAGATTCTCAAGTCATAAGGGTTAAATACCCACTTAAACATATTTACTATGCTTTTAAATACCATTTAAAGGTCATTTACTTGGCTTTCTAATGAGTTTAGCTATAATTATTAATCAGATTAGAAAATATTTGGGGTTATTTATTTTTTATTATTCTATGTTTTTAAGTAAATGCATTTGTGTTTCTATGTGTGCTTACATTATATCTCTATTTATACATATACATAAATTGGAAGTGAAATAGAAGTTGGTTTTTTTAACCTTACTATATTTTTTTAAATATATGAAATACCATCATTCAGTATCCAGGGATTGGGTCATGTTATAAAAATTGAGAAATAAAGAAATATTTTAACTCCAGATAGTGACTGGGAGGTACTAAGATATAACAGGAAATTGTAAATCCCATAAATAACCAGCTGCTATTTGGGAAATATTAGAAACCTGGTTTGACATACTACCTCACTCTTACCAGTGGGACCTGTAGATTACTGCTAAATTACAGGAATTGTGCTTTCCTGAATCTCAAGATAAGAAGCTGAAAATATAATGAATGGGAAAGGCAAGGATAGCATACTAATGACTAATTGTAGAACTGATTTTTTAAAATGTTCTATATAATGCAATTGGCAAGAATTAATTTCCATTGTAGAAAGTTCACTTTGACCCAAGATGGAAGAAATCTTATGCTGTGTTATAAATGAAATCTATTCTGAGCACCAATTTTTATATTCCATTTGGCTTAGCTAAATTACAGAAGGATTTTTTTTTTTTGAAGTTTGAAACGTAAGATTTAGGTAATGGAAATATTAATGCAGCTTAGACTAGCCCTTTTGTCAATGACCTCTTGGTGCTCTTGAGATTAGTTGTTTTCTTGCTGATGCTTCATTACTCAACTAGATAACATCATCATTGCCCAGGCAGGTGGGTCCTGATGCCTGTTTATATACAGTATCCGTATTAGTCTTTAAGGTTATCTCCGTGATTGTCCCTTGATCACAGTATTCTTTCTTCTCTGATTGTTTATCTGGTCCCATTTCCAGGTTATCTGGGCATTGGCTGTGAAGGAGAAGTGTTCTAGGTTGGCTTGCTTCCTCCTTAGTCTTTTTAATTATAACTCTTGAATGGTTTGTAAATGGGGTTTATTCATTTGTTTAATTTATTTGCCTCCTATCTTGTCACAGGGCTACTCTAGATGGCTAAACAACAATAAAAATGGAAAAATGAAAAGAAATGTAAACATGACAGTAGCAAAATGAAGGAACAATAGAATAAACAATGAAAAAGAAAACAATGAGAATACAGTGAGATAAGAATAAAAGATGGGCAAATAGGAAAGCAGGAAGTGAGAGGTAGGTAGGGTTTGCTATCAGTCTAATAGGCACTTTCAGTGTGGTGGTCTTCCAGGGCAGCCAGTAGAGCCAGGTCTTCAAGCTCTTATGGATGGATAGGAGGATAGGGGCAGATTTTACTTTGGAGTATAGGATGTTCCATAGGGTAGGTGCTACAGCAAAGAAGGCCCTTCTTTTGGATCTCGATAGTTAGAGTTCTTTGACTGACTTTTATGCCCATGTCTATTGATGGATGATATGTCTGCATATCAAGCTTCCGCTAATTTCCCAGCATTTTTAGATTTGGCTTGATCTAAAATGTTAATAATTTCCCAGTTGACATTGTGTTGACTCTGTTCAGTGTTGCAAGATAAATATGTTTTGGTCAAGTCTTGTGATTACCAGCTGGTGTTCATGGATATGGTCTGTCATTGTTCTATATGTGTTCTTCACTATGTACTACATAGTGGCTGTTACAGTCTTTACTTTTATGTTGTGAATGATTCTTGGTTGTTCAACTTTGGTATCTGAATTTTTTAATTTGCTGTGGACATTATGGAGATATTTGGTTGGTTATGTGCTATAATTAAGTAGAGTGGTTGTTGTACATGTGGGTTATCATAGAAATGTTTTTGATGTATTATCTGTTTCATATATTATAATGGTTTTGTTGCAATGGATGTAGATGTATAATCAGTGCAATGCAAAGCAACATGTAGTCAGGTACTTTTGAAGTATCCCTTGTGTTGGAAGATGTAGAGCTAGTCTGTTTCATCTTTTTGGCATTCTGGACTGCTGCAATGTGTTTATGTTTATGGGAACAATTTTCCTACACAGTTCTCTTGTGAATGGTTGCATTGTTGCTTTAGTGTTAAAATACTTGGTTAGTGTGAGTTGATCTTCATTAAACTTCCATTCCTAATTTGTCACTGTTTCATCTTGTGATAAGGTCAGTTAGTGTGGTTTTTAAATTTATCTTCTGAATTTTATTCAAATATATTGTTGAATATCTGATACATCTTCTCTAATTGTCGTCTACATAACAGGCCATATTTTTGTTGTATGTGTGGGAGTGCTATGTTGCATCAGGTATGAATCCTGAGAGTGATGATCCCACGGATATTTCTCTGTTTTGTATTGATCCATCAAACTGAAAGTAAGTAGTGAGGTGAAGTCCAGTGAGTTCCATGATTCTGGGTATTTCAATCTTAATGTATTCTGTCAGATTGGGTGTATTGTGCAATACTGCAATGGATTCTATGAAAGTGAAGAGTGCTGTAACATCAAAGAAACATCTTTAAAAGAAGAAACATCTTTAAAACATTACAAAAGAAGAAATAAACCAACACAGCAAAACAAATTATCTATTTCTGTTCCTGGGAAATAGAAATGGATTTTTAACTTTGGCCTTTGGTGTGATGAGTGAACTCATCTTGAATTGTGGGTTTATTTCTTTTTTCATTCATATCTAGCTCTTGTCATCTTTGCCATCTGGTGATCTACCATAATAATAAGGATAATTACCTAGAGAGATACTACCTTGATGTGATTATGGAGCTTATATACTCTGAAGAAAATGCTATAACAGAAGTTCAATCATACTGGACAGGTCTCATCAGAGCAAATCAAAGAGTGACTAACCCATAAACAAAATGGTGACACAGAACTTACACAAACGTATATGATTGGTAATCACCTGGATCGGCAAGTACTGTGCTAGGTGCTGGAGTTCCTAGACATCTCATGACAAATGGGCTACAAACTCACAAGAGACTGAAGATCTCCAAGGTGCCTTCAAGTCCTATGGTTCTATGATTCTATCAGTTTGGCTAAGCAACCAGTAGCTGCAGCAGTACTTGAAGAAAAGTTGCTTATCCATTGCAAATATACAAAGACTGAAAACAAAGATGACTATGTCAAAACAAAGCAAGGGCAGAACTAATAATAATAGGCATTTTGAAAGCAATTCCAAAACATCTGGAATACCACTTTAACATGTGATGGTGACAAAATCACCATCATTGAATTCCAAACAGTAGCTTTACTTGGAACAGCTTACATCTTGCAACAATGCCTTTAACAACATTAAACAATGTCTGCCTATCCCAGGTCTTTGGGAAGAGCTTGATAGGTAAATAAAAATTCCAAAGCCTGCCTAAACATCTGGCTGACTGTCTGATCAACCACAAGATTTATAGTTAATTATTTGTTAGAAAATATTGACTGCCTCATTACAATGTTATTGTCTTCTATGTGATATAAATTCCTTGAATCTAAACTATGTTCATCCCAAGACCACTTTTAAAGCCATTGAAAATTGAACCTAGATATTGCTTAGACTATATAATAGTAGCCCTTCCTTCCTTCCTTCCCTTCTTTCTCTTCAATTGCCTTATTTAGTAAAACAAGTTACTGTAAATTATCCATTATATCCACTTATCAATGGGAATAGCATTTTACAAAGGATTGGAATGTATTTCCAAAACAAAACCTATGGTTTGTAGTTAATTCTTCTTTCCAGCAAACTTTTCAAAAATGCTGATCAGGTTTTCATATTTCTTATGATACAGAAGCCATCTGATATTTAATGTGATCTATGTTCTTTCCTTCACATTTTTTTTCCAAAATTAAAAGTTGTTTTTTCCCTCAAAAGGTCCAACATTGTTGTTATTGTTTGGGGAACCTCAGCTGATCTTCTGCAATCCATGGAAAGAGTTTATTTTGACTCACTCTGAAATCTCTAATATTCTGATGTCTGTACTTAGCTTTGGAATTTTATTTTTAGATGAAATCAGGAATTATAGTGTGAGAAGAGGAAAACTGGAGTTTGATTATATAGGTCTCAGAAGGATAGCAGGCTTTAAACGCTACATGAACCAAAGTTTTAGATAGAAAGATTTCAAAGTGTATTAGAACTATTTGTAATTTTGCTGTGTTTTTACTGTGAAATGTGATTTTGCACAGTAGGAGATATATTTGGAATCAGAACATTGAAACTGTGAGAAATAGGAGACTGAAAGTAGACAATGGATAGAGGTTTGAGATGTACATGGGTATATATGGAGACTGTCTGTCACTAGGACAGAACAAGGAAGTAAGTTGTGAAACATATGCAGAAAAGTATAAAAAGAATGTCTTGGGATGCGTTCAGAGCCTCTGGCCATAGCTAATCTTTGCTGGACTCAGCTATGTCAGTGGACCTCATTACAATGGGTTATTGATGTAAGTAATGTTATGATGGCTGTTCATGTTCCAAATTGCTCATAAAATAAACCTCTGAATCTTAAAGTAAGATTTATTGCTTGTTTTGCTGTTTCCTGTTACTTTATCGGGGTATTTTTATGACAATAGCAACCTTAATAAACTTTATCTCATGTCCTATATAGAACATGTCCCTTTTTTTCATGAGATATCCAACATTCAGGTATTAGTGCATGAATTGTTTTTGTTTGATCTTTTTTTTTATACTGTCTTTCTTCTCCATTGCTGAAAAAGACTTTTGCAATGGAAGCTTGGTGCAACACGATCAAATTTTCAGTTATGCAAAGTGACTTCTACAAGCATGTTTGCTCCTATAGGTTTTGTCCAGTGGTATTACTTTTGATTTTTCATGGTTTAAGAACACAGGTTGTGATACTTGGGCAAAATGTTTATAGCCCAACAAATATATAGGTATAAGCAAAATGTATAGTAGTATATCTCTCAGTGTAGATTTCTTCTTGGAAAGGCACTCACAGCAATAATAGCAAAAGAAAAGGGAGTTTATTTCATACACTTACACTGATGTTTCAGTATTAGAGTATATTGCTGACATTGTCTTTTTCTTCACCTTGTGAGTGAAATGGTCCAAATTAGTCCTTTCTTATGGCTTAGAATAGAACAACAGAGTTGGAAGGGACCTTGGAGGTCTTCTAGCCCAACCCCCTGTCTAGGCAGTAAACCCTACACTACTTCAGACAAATGGTTATCCAATCTCTTCTTAAAAACTTCCAGTGTTGGAGCATTTACAGCTTCTGGAAGCAAATTATTCCACTGATTAATTGTTCTAACTGTCAGGAAATTTCTCCTTAGTTCTAAATTGAACCTCTAATTTAGAGTTGTTGGTTGCAAGGAACAAAGAGCAGGTGACAAACAAAGGAAAGAACATGGTGAGGCAATTATAAGGGATCATATTTATATACATGTTTAGCAATGTTTATATTTGATTTAAGGATGGTCTCCCTGGGACCTATTGGGGGACTATTTTAATCCTTTCCTTTATCGTTTCAAAAATCTGCTTCCTACAGCTAAGTCCTCATGTGCTGTAAAAATACTTCTCCCTGAGGAAAGTTATAAGAGAGTTAATCAAACCTCATAAGATTAGCTCTCAGCAAGTAAGAGTTATAACTGTGCATTAGGAACAGAGCTCAAGGCTCAGGAAACATCAATAATGATTTTCTGAAAAGTGTAGTGAGGAAACAACAGGGATCCAACAATGACAACTAAAAGTCACAATGCAGATTGAATTCGCAAATTGAAATATTTGGGTCTGAGTGCTAGTGGCAGTCTTTCAAGGCTATTTTATCACACTAGACATTGTTCAATAAGACTCATCTCCCTAATCAGGGACTATAAAAATAAGATTTAGGACAGCTCTTTGCCCAAATTCTTCTGATCTCATTTCTGAAGCTGTCTTTTGAATCTTTCTTTGGATCTTATAACCACCTGAGGAAAGTCACAAATATCTTGCATTTGTAATTGCACTGAACTAAATCTTTTTTCAATATTACAAAAGCCAGATTGTATCGCAGATCAAGGCTTCCCGAATCACTATAAGAGTGAGAAATGAAAATACATGGTCTCTTGTAAAGAATAAATATTCATCGAAATCAGCAAAACTACCTGTCTATAAAAGCATGTTTCTGCCACTTGGTTATATGGAAGTGATGGGTGAGTATGTCAGGCAAAAAAATAAAGATAAACTGAGTGGTTTCTGGGACACCAGAGAAAATATTCGGACTTTCAAGAAATCATAATAATAATAAGAGATTAATTTAGGTTCCATTGGTGTACTGGAAAAAAATGCCTGAGGTGATTGGGAAAAGATATTGGTGGGGCAGGATTGCAATAAGGTTCAGTTCTACTGCTCAAAACAAAATTCTAGGTTTAGGAATCTTTCTTTAAGAAAAGCTTTATTACAAACATATAGACAATTTACATTCTTCAAGCTGATAGTAAAGAATAAAGAAACAGAGAGATACTGATACAAGTAAGAAAACTAATACATAAAAAGCATAAGGAGAAACTTTCAGTTACTCATTTTATCCCTTTTTTCCCCTATAGTCCTTACACGTGAATTACTGCCTAAATGTTCTACTTTTCTTGTAGCATTGGAAATGGTTGCTTATATTTATTTAAATCATTTCATTTTATATTTTTAGTCGATTTCTTCCTTTCTCAAAATCTGTATTCCAAATGATGTGGGCAACCCTGCCTTACTATGGGATATTTGATATGTAAATAAACCATTTCCTGCTTGAATTTAATTATACTTTTGTTATAAATATATACAGTCAGTTTTGCCATTGCATTTTTAGTTTCCCATTGTTACATTTTCATCTGGATTTCATTTTTGCAGCGTTGTGCCAAACTGGTTCTTGCCACACATATCTTAGAAGATTGTGATATTTATGCTCTCTAAAGAATTTTGAATCAGACAATAGTCTCAGGTTCCGCCCCCCTTTCCGTGTGAATATGTTAATTGTTCTTTGTGAAACTTTTATCTGAAATTGGAATTGGTGCCATTTGAAAATAAAATGTTATTTTACATAATATATTCATTTTATTGACATAGTTAATCCCATTGAAAAAGTTGTAAAGTGTTTCCAGGTTTTATTGTCTTGGTTTATTTATTTCCCTAATTTTATATACATATATACATATATACATATATGTAGGTCTTTTGTTGTTCGGGTTCTCTCCCGTGTAGGATTAGAGGTGTCATGGGGACGACGTTTCAACGAAATCTCATTCGTCATCTTCAGGTGCTTTTAGCTTGATGTTTTTAGGAGCAATGTGTGTTTGTAGCTTTTTCCT
>JANHFT010009003.1:11482-29594 GCA_032467955.1 Pseudoxenodon macrops
GCACCTGAATTATCAGCCCCAATTAGGGGGAGAAAAGGTGAGTCTTATACTCAGAAAAATACGGGTATATATCAATCCTTGACTTGCATGAAATATCCAAGAGAAGTTATGTGGATTTCAACTCATGAGGAAGATTTATAGCATCATACCAACTTCTTCAAATTGCATCTCCTACAACAAGGAAATGGCAACCTACCCTTAAAGTTAATGAAAAATGTTTTCAGAGATGCCCAATGTACACAAATATGTAATATCCGCATATTGCACAAAATGTTTTTGTTCCTTTTACTTTTAAGATCAAAGGTTTCATATTCACTTGAAGTTCCTGAGGTAATTAATTCGTATCACCCAATCCCTCCAACTTCTTTTGAAAACCTCATTTTCAGTTCTCCAAAACTTCTAAGGTACTGTATGTTACTTCAGAAATAGCAATAGAAACAGAATAAATAGAGCAAATTTGAAATGCTTAATAAAATGTCAAGAAGCACTTTGGGATACGTCAATCTCATCCTCAAGGTAGTTTTAAAAACTAATTTTATCAGTAAAATGAGGAGCTGCCAGAAAGGCAAAGTGAAATATTTAGCAAGAAATATTCAGCTTACATCCATGTTCACTAAAAGACCTTTCAGAAAAATTGAGACAGATTAAAATGAGTTAAGAGATGATAATCAGAGAATGATAGTCAGAAGGAAAGATTAAGATTATATCCAGTCTGATATCCAGACTGAAAAGTGGGTAGAATAGCATTATTCTAGTATCTCTAGGGCTGTCACATAAAAGAATGTCCAACTTCTGTTTTATCTTCAAGTGCAGGTCACAGAAATATGTCATAGGAAGGCAGACTCTGCTGAATGCTTGCAAAATTTCAGAAACTAAGCGAGGCTGCACAGGCCTTCCAGTTCAATTGAAAAAGCGCTTCAGAGTGTGCAGAGGCATAAACACAGCGTCTGATAAAATCATTTAAGGAAACTGTGCCTTTTCCCAAGAGAGATTCCTGGGCAGCACCTCCTTGAAAGAAAACATGAATCATTGCACATTCCCTTGCTGAACATTTTCAAATGGCAACGTGTGGGACAACCACTGGAATACTTGGACTTGGATTCCTGCACTGAGAAGAACATTGGACTTACATACCTCAATGGAGTTTCCAACTCTTAATATTTTTTTAAGCTGTGTGCCACTATAATAGAAAGGACATATCAGAAGCCACCAGCTAAGCAATAATGTCAAGGTATCTCTTCTATATATTGACCTCAATCACTAGGATGCTTTGTTTTGTTCCTAATGTGTCTTTTCTTTGTCTTCTTTCTCTAACCAGTTTTGTTCAAGGTAAGGAATATGGCTGAGTGCAAGACCTTTTGCTAAGGAATGTCTTGATTTCATTATTTTCTTTAGTTCTATCACACATTCCTTTTAAAAATAAGGAATAGTGAAGAGTGTAGTACAGACAAAGCAAGCATTAATTATTATAATAAAGTGTTGTTTTTACAATGCATAATAACATGTAAAATATTTATTTATTTGTTTCTTCAATGTTCCTCCAGGTGACTGTCTGGAAAAGTCAAGGTTTTTTATAATTGTTTGCCATTGTGTCCTTCCTAGGGCTAATAGCGAGTGACTGGCTAAAGGTCCCCCAGCTAGCTTTGTGCCTAATGTGGGACTAGAATTCATGGTCTCCCAGTTTCTAGCCTAGCACCTTAACTGGCTTTTTACAAATATCATGTTTCCCTGAAAAAAGACCTATCCTGAAAATAAACCCTAAGTTGATTTTTTACATGTGTGCCAAAATAAGCCCTACCCCAAAATAAACCCTAATTAAGACCCCATCCACTTCAGGGTGCATGGGGTGGGGCGAGACACACAGGTAAAACTTAATCTAGGATGGGGATGGGGGGGTGGAACTGCCCTACTACTTACCCTTGGACAGTTGCTGCCAGGCCTCACATACCCCAACACCTGCCTTGATGGCCCACTTCTGCTGCAGTCAGCAAGGCCAACAAGGCTTTCCTGAAGGCCTCTGCAGGATCTATCTGGAGCTCTGTTATTAGCTGCAGAGGCCTTCAGGAAACCTTGCCAGTGAAAAGGAGGCCTGGGGTGACACTCATAAGTGAGATGAGTCAGTGAAAGACATTCCCCCCCCCCAAATAAGACCTGGTGCTTTTTCGGTAGCAAATATATATATAAATTGGGTCTTATTTTGAGGAAAACATGGGTAGGTTTTCATCCTATCTGTGTCTGTGCCAAGTATGTCTCCGTGTATGTTTCTGTCTCTCTATATATATCTTAGATTTTTTAGAACTCATTAACCACAATATAGTAAATAACTGTGGAGTCTTCTCCACAGGTGAATACTGTGCTCCTGTTTGGCTTAATAGCTGCCACATCAGCAAGATTTATGCTAGACTAAATGATACAATGAGGATCATAAGCAGTTGCATAAAATCTACTCCTACTTCCTGGCTCCCCATCTTGAGCCACATTGCACCACCAGCCCTACAAAGGCAGGAAGCCTTAGTGAAGGAAATTATGAGAAACCCACTTTTTCCTGTGCATGCTCATCTTCCTCATCTATCAATTGGCAGGCTTAAATCCAGGAAGTGCTCTCTGGCACTCACTCAACAGCTGTCTAATAACTTTGATGTCAACACACAGTGGAAAGCCAAATGGGCTGCTGAACGCCCAGATATAGGCAGTTTTGTAGATGACCCTACACAAAAGATGCCAGGTTTTGATCTTCCTTGCCAGCATTGGTCAACTCTGAACAGCATCCGTACCCAACATGGTGTCTGCCAGGACACATTGTTTAAATGGGGTCTTGTCTCTATCCCTCAGTGGGACTGTGGTGCTCTTCGACAAAATATCCACCACATTGTGTCTAAATGTCCATCAAGATCATACACTTGCTCAATGTCTGATTTTTTTCGACATAGACCATCCTATTCTTGAATGGCTGGATGGACTGGACATTAACATTTGAACTACCCAAAGTCTATGTATTTGTCATATGATAAATAGATAAATAGATAAATAAATAGATAAATATATGGTAGCAATAGCCATAGAAGTCCTTTTAGTTTTCCCTTTGTGTATAAACCATTTCATTTAATTATTAAAACAAGCTTTTCAGTATCGAATATATTGTGCAGGCACAAAAGAATTTCTCAATTCACTATGAACTTTCCATTTTACCATTGGAATCTTTGGAATGTTTTAAACAGATTAATGGCTCAGAAAAGGTTGAAATATTTGACTTGGGACATTAAGGCTTTGACATTAATTTTAAAGAATAAATGTATTTTTGTGGGAATGAAAAACTGTTTTTGGTATTAGAGACGAGATGAGCAACATTATAATAGCATTTAGAGATATTTTTGAGGAATCAATACTGTCAGTTCTGTTGTGTCTTTTTGGGAACAGTTTGTTCCCAAAAGAAGATGTTACAGAAAAAGATATTCAATAGATAGAATATCTTTAGAATTCAATAGAATATATCTGAAAGCAACATAAATAGTAATTTGAACAAGTTTTTGTCATAAGACTTTTTTAAAAGTGGATTTATTTTAAAAATTAAGAAGGAAGTAAAAAATAATGATCCCAGAAAGCAAGTGAAATATTTTTGTTTTGTTGGGATTACAAATGAGGCTTTGAAGGAATTTTAAACAAGAATCAACACTCATCTAAATGAATTAAATTCAAATTCAAAGTACATTATGTATACAACGAAATTGGTTTAGCCTCAACTGGTGCAGTCTATACAAGAATACAAGACAACATGAATAATATAAAGAATAATCTTTATGCAAGTAGTTAGGGAAAAAAACTAGTCATATGTTTCCATATGTACATCATATTCTGTGCAACATGTATATTACTCTGGTATATGATCTTATATCATGGTATATACATATTAAACACAGTGCACCAGTGTGTCATATTAATCTGTATAAATTAAATTAAATTTTCCTTTTTTCTCATGGTAAGCTTTTGTTCTTAGGACATTGGAACCTCTTTAGGCTTTTCAAAGTTTTGCTTAAAGCTAAGATTTGGGACACGGAATGTTCAGTTTTACAGATGTTGATTGATCTTATTATTTAGGGCTCTGCTTGGACTTTTTGCTGACACCTGGGATGAGAAGATTTATTGGACATGCCTCTGGTTAAAAGATGAGTTATGGGATGAGGAGTTTTATAATTGTTAATTAAGAAGAGGTAAAGAGATAATGAAACAGTTTATAGTTTTTGTGAGGAGAGGGATTATTTTTTCTTCATTATCTTTTTTTTCTTTGCTTCCTTGCACCATTTTCTTTCTTTTCTTTGCTAGTTTGTATTGCCTTTAATTGTTGTAACTAAAACATTTAATAAAATCATTATTAAAAAGAAATCCAAATATATTAAAATGTAAAATGACAATGGTAAAAAAAATCCAGATAAATCTGATTGACACCATCATCATTCATTATCATTCTCTGTACCGTTGTATCTTTCCAAAGCATCTTTACTTCCACTACATTGTTATAATAGCACTAGCACTAGCACTTAGACTTAAATACCACTTCACAGTGCTTTACAGCCCTCTTTAAGCAGTTTACAGAGTCAGCATATTGCCATCCAATAATCTGGGTTCTCACTTTACTGACCTCAGAAGGATGGGAGGCTGAGTCAACCTTGAGCTGTTAAGATTCGAATTGCCAAATTGCAGGCAGCAGTCAGTCAACTGAAGTAGCCTGCAATGCTTCATTCTAACCACTGCATATTGCTTTTTGTAATTTAAGCTTCTCATGTCTCTGCAGTAATGCTAGGATGTATATTTCAAGGTTTCATGAGCTGCCGTTATTTTCTCAATCTTCCTCCCCCTTTCATTTTTTTCTCATTGTTTCCCTCTTTTTGATCAAAATACTCTTTTATACTGGCTACTTACTTTTGTATTCAATCTGTGTTCATTCATTTCCAAGTGATTTTTTATCTTTTCTCTTCTTGTTTATTGCATTTCTTTAGTACCCCATTCCCATTACACTCAGTTTATCTTTATTTTTTTGCCTGACATACTCACCCATCACTTCCATATAACCAAGTGGCAGAAACATGCTTTTATAGACAGGCAGTTTTGCTGATTTCGATGAATATTTATTCTTTACGAGAGACCATGTATTTTCATTTCTCATATATTTTTGTTTGATTCCCCCCCCACCTTTTCTTTTACTCTATGTAATACTCCCCCCCCCAATATGCAGTCTTGACACTATCAAATAATGGCCAATCCTACCTCTTATCAATCTTGTATATTTTACTAATTCTCTTAGTCTTTCATCATAAATAATGAAATAAATTAAGCTTTTGAGACATTCCTTTTCCATGTACATATAAGATTAAGTGCATTCTTAAAGTACACATTCAAAATAGATACTCACTAATAACTATACTCTTCAGGATTGGGTCTCTGAGTAGTCCATTTGGCATACATTCTGAATGTTGTACCACTTCCCACACAAACTCACCTTCATTATCATCACTCACTGGAGTCTGGATGAAATTATCATCAAGCCATGGTTTCTTACTTTCATACATACTGTCAGTGATATAAATGACACCAATACTTGTTTTCTGACATATTTTTTTCTTTCATTCATAAATAGTACCTTTTCACTATACTGAAATTTTCTGCTTTCAAGAACTTTAATCAAAAGATCAAGCTAACTTCCTTCAAATTTGTTACATCCTTCTCCCTTTTTTAGTTTCAGAGTCACAGAAAATATAAATATTACCTTTATTTAGTTTCAAAAATCAAACACAAATGTATAAATTTGTTTAATTCTAATGAGGACACGCCCATCTGGCAAATCTATTTTTTCTTTTACTCCATTTGTAAATTCATGATATTTATCATTTACTGTTCTTACGTTCCTAATCACAAAGCATCTTCTATATGCTTTGGACATAACCAGATGGGACAAGGATATTGATTTGTTGTCCATCATAGTTCATCATAGGTCAAACAAAGTTTTCATTTAATGCCGAGCAAGGTAAAAATATTATGAACTTAATAGCTTTAGTAATATCCATGCTGCAGACAGCATTTGAAGCTAATAGTAAGGCAATACTATTTAGTTTTGGCCTGGATTCTAAAGTTTCTATTTTAGAGATTACCTTGCAAATTAACTTATTGTTGCCTTCATCCCTTCAGCTCAGAGGTATATTCATGACACAAAATGAAGATATTGCTTTATTTAAGTGACCTATTTGAAGAACACTTTAAGACTATAACTAATGCTATAGGATGTTCTTTTATGAAGTTGCTTTAAAAATAGGTCGCTTTTCAATTACTCAGAGTTGATGCCGCTATTCGTGATATTTTCTGGAACTTAGAAGTTTGCTTTTTGGTTCAATAAGAATAAATTAAGGAAAACACACTGGCAACAGAGAAAGGATTAGTCATGCTTCTTTATTTAGTGTAAAATGCCAATAAAATTTGCATTTGCAATCACAATAAAATTAAGCCTTTACTAGTTATGTCCAACAAGCTTGTATCATGGTGACCTCTATCTGTCCTTGACTGCTACTGAATTGCTGTATGGTCAATTAGTTCAGAAACAAATAGAGCAATAGCCTTTTTACTAGCCTGTTCCCAGCAGTTATTTTCAATGTGTTCAGTGACATTTACTGTTGAATTTTTCTATAAAGCTGCTGTCAGATAGGTTCTAAAGTGGCTAATGTTAGAGGTGTGATAGCAGTTATATGTGGCTATGGCTTTCTTAAATCTGAATGCTTTTTAAAAAATAGTGAGTGGGTGAACTAGGAGAAGAATGAACTGTTAAGATAAATATTTCAAGAAAAATTAAGTCTGGAGACATTGAAAAAAAAATGATATTGACTTTCCACAGGGTAGAAAAACCTGGTGTCTTCAAACCAGTTAATATGCATAATATATAAGGTGTATAAAAAGTGACAAAGTGCTATATAAGGTATATACAATCTTACACATGTATTGTCTCTGATTTCTCCTTTCATAATTATTCAGGAAAGGTTCAGATGGGGATAAAGGAAGATTTTCTTCTTCTTTTTTCTTTCAACTACAGATATCCAGAAAATATTCCCTGAAGAATTTGATTACTGTCAGTGAAGTAGACTATGTTACAGAAAGTTGAGACAGAAAGAGAAGACCATGAAAATGAGAGCAAGTGAATCTTGTACTCTGTTCATCAAATGTTCATCCACTCTATTTTCTGCAGTCTCTTTATTCCTTTCACTTCTTGGCACCAAAGTCTACTGTATTCTGCCATTTCCCCAATCTTCTAAGTAATATTTTGAAGTGGAAGAAGATGGCAAGGAAAAAAAGGTGAAGTCAACTTGTCCTTGCTCCCTTTTGCAGATGGATATTTGATTGCAACCTGCAGTTTCTACTGAGTTAAGGGTAAATTTATGAATTAATAATACAGAGGTGAGGCAATTGAAAATTTTGTCCATTAAATTTGAATTAGGAGCATGCATTCCTCAGTGCTGCAATCATGACATGACAATCACATATCCATAAGATAATCTCAAGAGCTACATCTAAACATAAACTTCTAGAAGTAACTCAAGCATTCACATTAACAGCTAGAGTACCAGCTAGGCATGAAAGCTGATTGCTCCACCTATGAATATTGATCGGCTATATAAACTGTGGTAAACAGTTTACTTCAGGATGACTGATTTAATACATTTAATCATTAGAGATGGACAGGTTTTCCAAACTTCTGCACAAATCAACTCAGTTGCTTGCCAGAGATGATCATTAAAAAAAATACTATGTTAGTCCAATGGCTAACTTATCTTTGGTCTCCACAATTCCCCAAGGCCTTAACAACCTCGGTTCCACCCTTACATACTTTCTCCATTCTCTTTCCTTTTTTTATCCAATAGAACATGACAGCAGCCCTCAGATAGTACATATTCCATGGTCCCCAGAGGTCCACTCCACAGGCATTTTATTGTAGCTTGTGAAGAGAACAAAGGAACCATTTACATCTTGCATAAATGGGTGTTGAGAACCCCCCCCCTTGAGAACTACATTTAAGCCAAATAAAACAGTGAAGGTTAGAGTACAGTACAGTATGGAGTTTAAATATCCATCTCTTACTTATAGTCAGCTTTTTTGAGATCTTAAAAGTCATATCAAGAACATTTCCCCTGTATCGGGGGAATGGTGGTTTCAGCTATTCTACTATGATATTTGGAAAGCTGACAGGTGGTTTGTTTTGCTTTGTTTTACATTTCAAATTGCTGTATGGAAAGAAAAGATGACTAGAAGAAGGCAGAAAATTATTTTTATTAGGAAGAATTCATACAGAATTTATCCCATGCTAGATATTTGGGAGCTCAGTACCACCACCACCACCACAAAACATTAGCTTTTCTGAAACTTCATTCAAATTCAATTCTGGATAGGGGTATTTGAAAAAAAATCATTTAGTTATTTATTAAATTTATATGCTGTCCATCTCACCAATATGGTGACTCTGAAGTCAATTGTGAATTTGTGCATAGAAGATCCATTAAACCCACATTTTTCTAGTTTATCAAAAAGGAGACTGTTTACTACTTTATCAAATCCTTTTAAATTAACTTCAGCCCTTATAATTATAGCACCCCTGGCTCTCTCAATTATTATGATGAGAAGTATTGTGAAAAAAGGAAAGATCTATGATGTATTGTTACCATACACAGCATTTAAAAGTTGATATCTCAAAAAAAAAAAAAACCACAATGAAAGAATAACGGAAGACACAGTCCAAGAAGAAGAAATGGTTCATCCAATACAAAGTGAATCATCCATAGCTCAGAAGAAATAAAGTTTTGGAAACAACAACAACAGATTTGTTTCAGGTTCAAACAAACCACATTTTAAAAAATGAAAGAAAGAAACTCAGCTCCTTGCATAGATCTTTTATACAGCTTGTACATTTCAGTTAAGAATCTCATCTCATCTCTTTCTCACTCACTAACTCACTTATCCCTATAATATCTTCTATTTTGAAACTTCTAAAACCTTTCATGGTCACACATACATGCATATACATGTAGTTGTGGATGTGTATATAGCTGTCTGTATGTAAGCCTGATAAAAACTCTGGCAAGAAATGTTCAGCTTCTCTTCAATTCTATAATTAGTTTATGCTTCTTCAACAAGCCTGCTATATCACTTTATATCAGTTCAATTATAATTCCATCTTTTTATAAAAATAATCAGCATTATGTATATACTTCTATATACAAAAGTCAATGTCAGCTAGATAAAGTTAGTTGTCTAATGCCTTATAATAAAAAAGAGGTATGCATATTCTGGATGATAGGCTGTCAGATGTTTGTACAGATGGATATTCTTAGAACCTAGAAAGAGATACACAGAGATCAAAGAAGAAAACATGATCTAGATTTAGAATCTGGCATTTCTGGTTGCTAAGCAAGAAAATGCCATTTATAGCTGAATGTCTAAAATCCTTCATGCTTATCCACTTGTCTATTTTAAATTTTAAGGCACTTAATTTATCATGCCATATGGAATTTGAAAATACATTCCTGTGTATCTAGGAATTCTGGAATTGAAGCCTCAACATAGTTGGAATGTTTAATTTAACAATGCAGTTAAAAAAATATTATTAAAAAATTAAAAAATGTAGATCATCAGTACCTACATTACAATAACACAGTTAAAAGCAACATAGAACATAGGTTCTAGTGAGAGCGTTAGTTAAACATGTGACATATGGTGAAAACCAGCCCATGACAAACCTTACATCCACAGAAGGCGTAGATTGACAAACAGTTGTTTCGGCACAAAGCACACAAAGGCGGCTTCAATCGATTGATGGTAACCACTTCGACGAAACGCAGAAAACAAGAGTTCCTCTGGTGCATAGCAAAACTTTGAACGCAGTGTTGGAATCGACTTGGTGACCTGTAGCTAATATATATCTCGTGATAGCAGAAGAAGGCATTTTATGGCTATGGTTTGCTGTTGGATTACTCAGTACTGTCTGAATAGTAGGAATATATCAAATTGAGAAAGCTGGTTCATTAGGTTGCAAGCATTAAAAGAATTAGGGGGTAATTCTATTTAGGTAAGTTACTATTAGGAGTCCCCTCAAGCCTTATTATACTGGGGATTGATGTTTATGTAAGGAATGGACTAAGAATGTTGTGAGAGAACATCAAGACTTTATACTTTCAGAAGCCCAGCAAAAACAAGCAGGTGCCTGTCTCAGGTAGCAGACATACAGAAAGATGTTGGAGTTAGATGGTCACATTAGTAGCGAAGGCAAAGACATCAATTCATACTGTACAGGAGAAGGCAGTGGCAAACTGCTTCTCTGTTTTACAAAAAAAAAAACACAACTACACTGTGCCATTGTGATTAAGAAAATGATGGTCGTTCAGGTAGATGGCATTCACCAGGCTACTAAGGAATTGCTGAAGATTTTTCTAATGATGTTTATGGCACAGCTAAATTAAACCCTTCAGGATATCTAATTGCATAGCCTAGATTTGCACAGTTTCACTCAGAAGATTACACTATTTATTACTCTGGACATGAAATAAAAATGTAATGACATTGCTTTCATAATTAGGGAAGAATATAGCAATGACAGTACTTGGAGACAATGCCGTCAGTGTCCAAATAACATAAATTAGACATTAGGGACAATAATTTAATCTGATAGTCATTCAGATTTCTGCTGCATCTATTGATGTAAAGGAGATGATAATTTTTATCAAGTTAATCTGAAATTAAGGGAATATGCACGCAATATGAGCTGTTTGGAGACTGGAAAAATGGGAAATAATAAGAAAGAACACATAGTTGGACTGAATAACCTAGGAAACAGAAATGAAACAGAAGATTGATTTACCTGTTTCTGCCAATCCATTTCTTTATCTCTAAGGCTGTATTCCAACAACCAAAATGACACTTAAATATATACCGGTAGATGTTATCAGAAGGAGCATACAGAAATTGAATTGAGTATATTATTGATACAAGGAGTTGGAATATCTAGGTTGCAGCCAAAGAAGCTGGCTATGGAATAAATCTGTGAAGGCGAACCTATGGCATGCAGTGGTGGTGACATGCAGCAGCCTCTCACTGGCCAGCTGATTTTTGGGTCTCTGCCATGCATGTGCAGGGACACATGCAGGAGATGCATGCACATGTATGGGGGTCTTCCAAAAGAACTCCATCATCCCAATTCCTATAAGTAGCAAGTCAAGTGAATGCTTGGAGGCTTTTTCTAGCTAGTAAGATAGCTTTGCAAGGGGAATCACAAGTGGAATCTGTTGCATTTTTGTAGTTTGCATTGACTTCTATTTTTCTCATGTATAATTCTTAATAAAATTATTTGAAAACAAAAGAAGGAAGGAAATATTGGAAGGAAATTCCAACCTTAAGTTGATATGCAGAACTTCAGTAGACAGTAACTAAATCAAAGATGATTCAAACAAAGAATTAAAGAGTAATTTTAATACTAGAAGCTTAAGTTATACCAACACTCTGATCATTATCAATCCAGAAACTACATAAAATAATAAATTATCTACAGAAAATTGTCAAGCAACAGAGTAAGAATCAATAAAGGTTATAACTAATTATGCCAGAAAATGTGGAAAATGCCAGCAAACTGTAAGAACCAATCTATATACCAATACCAAAGAACGGAAACTGAACAGAGTGTGCAAACTATAATAAAATATCCTTAATTTCACACAGAACCAAAATAATGCTTAGGATCATCCAACACAAAATAGACCTCTGTTGTTTAACCATCAATGAAGACCAAAATACCATTAGTCACATTAAAACTGAATGTGGTATGTCCAACAATGACTGGTTAAGCCAATTCAGGCATGGAACGTCCTGGCATATGTTGGGCAATCATTTGTAGATACTGCAGTTGTTGCATTGCAAGCTGTAGATTTGCACAGCACAAGTTTATGTTGTGCTTCAGCAGTATAGTTTATTTTGTAGGCATGACAGTATTTGTGGATGATGTCTCATCAGGTAGGGCAGTTTTGTGCCAACATTTCCCAGGTGGTCATGTTTATTTTCAAAGTTCAAAGAGACCTTTAATGTGTTTTCATAATATTTATTTTGCTGTCCATGCAAGCATTTTCCAGCAGAAAGTTCCCTGAAAAGGAGCTGGTTGGGTATATGCTTGTCCAACATACGGATGACATGACCTGCCCACAGGGTCTATGCTCTCATCAGCAATGTGTGAACAGATGGTAGACATGCTCTAGAGAAAATTTCAATGTCTGGTACTTTATCTAGCCATCTGATGTCTAATATTCTGCGAAGACAAGTCATATGGAAATGATTCATCTCCTCTTACATGCCTTTGATACACAGTCCACATTTCACAGGCATATAGAAGGGTAGTGAGTACTACAGCTCTATCGATGTTGAGTTCTCTTGCTGGCCTAATTCCAGAATATTTCTACATAGTGGAGTGCACGCTGCCAAAAACAGAACTTGCTTTAATGTTCTGTAGTGCTATCTTAATGGTTACTGCTCAAGAGAGGGTACTACTAAAGTAATTAAATAGGTCCACTCCCTGTAATTTCTGCCCTTTCATTGTGATTTTGGATTCTGCATACAGTGGATGAGGAGTAGGTTGGTGCATAACTTCAGCCTTTGAAATATTGATGGTGAATCCAGAATTGTCACAAGGAGAATTTGACTTGTGTCTCAAGCCAGCATTAAAATCAGAGCCTTTGGGAAAGAAGAAGTCCCTCAGAACAGTTTTCTTCACTTGAAGTCTTCTCAGATTGAAGAGCTTCCTTCATCCTAGAAATTTTACAAAGCCCAATGAAACAATACACTTCTTCCTCTGAAAATAGATAATTCTGCTATGATTTTAGCTGTGAGAGAGATTCATTGAATCATTTACAATGTAGAGGCATGGATAATCATGAATAAAGGTAAGATCAAAGAGTTATTTTAAAACAGATTAAACTTCCATTTCTTATTTGTTAAGAGGGACTACTTCAGTCCATTTATGGTATTGATTAAAGACCCTGAGTTAGACACCAGGAGACCAGGACTTTTAGACTTGTCTTAAGCACAAAGCCAGCTGGGTGACCTTGGGCCAGTTACCCTTTCTCAGCCCTGGGAAGAAGGCAAGGTAAATCACTTTAGAAAATACTGCCAATAAACTTACAGGGACATGTCCAGGCAGTCACCAAGAATCAAGGCTATTTTGAAGGTATACTTAAAAGGGAATATAAATTATAAAAGCCATTTTGATATTTCCAGTGTTATAAGAAAGATGACAGTGATCACTAAGGCTGTGTAGAACTTTGAAGGACTTCATTAAGGACAAGCCAAACTGCCTCACACAGGATTAGGAGTCATATCTATATATTACTAAAACTTTCTTGTCTGTTTGGTGAAATGGTGCATCATAGGACAAGAGTTTTTAAATCAATGTTTCTCAAACGGGCTAACTTAAAGAATGCATCCAATATCTGGGAAGCATTATTCTCATGAAATTTAAATGTCAAGGCTCTACACACCAGTTGTAGTTGCAAAATTATGGCTGCTGCAGTAATCATGATTTCCAAAGGCACTTCCTAGAAACCCATGGGTTGCATGGCAGAAGCAAAAGCAGGAGAAGCACATATCCACCCACTTTCATGCCTCTCTCTGGTTCCTGCACCTGTTCAGTTGATGAGCAAGCAATGATTGACTACTTTGGAACCCAAAACTTTGGAACCCATAACAGCAATAGGTGGCAAGGGAAGAAAGAGGCAGTTATTTAGATGCCTGCTGTTGAGGTAAGGCTGCTTGGTGGGCTCTAGCAGTTAATAAGTGAGTTGTCTTCCACCCTAGAGGGAGGAGACCCTTGGGAACATACCAGGATGGGAAATGGGGATACAGTTTTCTTAGCAGTCCATAGGTCCCCCTTAGCAGTCCATTTTTTTCTGGCAAAGTGGCAGACAATTCTACATCTCATTTTAGGAATACAAATATGTATCAGGATCCCACTGAGGTCATGAAGAGAGGTGAATGGCACCAGCCTATATTATATGCGAAAAGGATGACCCAGTGGGCCCTGGGTTGTCTAATAAAAATCCTAATAATGAGCCTTCCATGGACTAAGGAATAGGTAATAATAATAATAATAATCTATAATTCATAAACTGAGGAATTCCAAAGTTGAGAATCCTTTCTGGTAATTCTAGTATGGTCATGTTAAAAATAAATGGAAGGGGGAATGTGAAATACATCTGGATAAAGAAAATAGTCATGCAATTTACATGAGCCTGTCATGAATATAAATCCTTATATTCTACTGAGGCATCACTCAGTGACAAATTATTCCAAAAATGTATTTCACAAACAAAAGCAGGATGAAACCTATCCTGGCAAATACCTGAAGGGCCCACTATTTTGTATACTTCATCTGTATGTCTATATCTTGTCATGCTAATGAAAGTATAATCTGTTTAAACTGAGCAGTAATTGAATTGTGCACAGTCTACAGAAAATTTGAATATGCAACAATGGTTTAATTTACAGCTCTCTCTCTTCCTCTGTTGCAACAATTCCTTCTTATCCTTCTTTGCATTTAAATATTGTCAGAAGAAACTTCAAACAGGAAGTGAAGTATACCATTGTTTGGCAAAAATAGTTTAAAGCTTTTTCAAGGAGTTTATGATTAATTTTAGACAGATTTCCAGTAATATAAGCACAAATAATTGTTCTCCTTGTCTTACATTTGAAATTGACCCATACTTTTGTTTTAACGAGGGGATGAAATTTCATCCAATGAAATGATTTATCTTTAATTGATGTTGTTTTCTTCTCATTTCCTGAACCTCATTTTTTAAAATAAAATCTGCTAGGACAGGAACAGATATCTAATAAGAATTGGAAGGCCCTATGTGGGTCATCTAGTCCAACCCACTGCTCAAGCAGGGGGCCCTATACCATTTCAGACAAATGACTGTCCATTCTCTTCTTAAAAGCTTCCACTGAGAGAACATCCACAAATTCTGAAGGCAAGTTTCTGTTTCTTTTCCTTTCACTATTTACACAATATATGACAGTGATTGCTAACCTTTTCCGGACCGAGTGGCCAAAGTGAATGCATGAATGTGCAAATGCTCAGCCACATGCACGAATCCCCAAAATGCAATGCGTGTGTAGCCCCCACGCATGCCTCCTGGCGCCATGCATGCCCCCTGCCTCTGTGCATATGACCCCCCATGCATGCACATGCTTCCTGAATGTGTCCCACCCCCAACATGCATGCATAGTCCTCCACATGCCTCCTGCCCCTCTGCCCATCCCCACATACGTGCCCCACCCTCTGCGCATGTGCATGTGGACTCCTGCATGCGTACCAACCCCCCACATGTGGGAGACCCCTACAAGTGCCCTGCCCCCTGCACGTGCGCAGCAGAGACCTGACGACCAGCTGGCCAGTGGGAGGCATGTGCGCATGTGTAGTGGAGCTGATCTGGGGTGAGGCTCATGTGCCCACAGAGAGTGTGCTGTGTGTCTCCTGTGTCCCACGTGCCCTAGGCTCACCATCACAGATATATCGCATGTTTTCCATTAGATTTCCACCTTTCTCTCTCCCCCTTTCTCGCATACACAAAGAAACAGACCCTTCTTCCATATAGCATTTTTATGCCATCATATTATCTGCCATCAAGACATTGTCAACTTTTATTTATCCCATAGAAAGTTTGTCTTCATGATAATCTCTCCCTAACTTAACTTCATGCCTTCCAACAATGAATTCATTGCCAAGTGAATCTATCCACCTTACTGTTGTTCCTCCTCTTCTCTTTTCTTCCACCTTTCCTGACATTAGAGCCTTCTCCTGAGAGTAAGTCTCTGTATAATGTGTCTGAATAATTTGAGCCCAGTCATGTGTGCCTTGATGAGAACACTGGGTTGATTTATTAGATGATTCATTTGGTTCTTTTCTTGACTGTCCATATACAGTATTCTCTAGAGACTACTCCCACACCAAAGTTCAAAAGCATCACTACCCTTTGCTTCTTCAAAGTCCAACCTTTGTTTCTATAGATTATTGCAAGGACTACCATAGCTTTCATAGCTTGCTTATTGTTGGTAGGTGTAGACCGGGGTGGATTCTATTTACTTTCCCTATCAGTTCGGAGTCACTGCCACGCTCCAGAAGCAGTTCTTTATGCATGCACAGAAGCTTTTGTGCATGCGGTTTCAATTCTAAGACTGGCTGTCATTTGTTTGCCCTTCTTTTTATTTAATTTTAATCACATTTTTCCCCACTGTGCTCTTTGATTATTTTGTGGAGAGCTTCTCAAATCCATTAGAATATACTTTCTGTAGAGTTTGCAGATTCGTTGTGGTTTTTTTTGCTATTAGGGTAGTGTCATTAGTATAATGCAGGTTTTTGATGTTTCTTGCTACAATTTTAAAAACATACTCATTTTCTTTCAATCCAGCTTCCATTAATATGGAACGCATGCGGGTGCGTGCATATGCAGTAGGAAAAAAAAATCCAAAAAATTCCCCCCAAAAAAGAGGCTGAAAACAAGTTGGTGACGCATGCGAAGTGCTGGAATCTCAGTTTCTGCGCATGCGCAGAAAGAAAAAAAAACCCAAAAAATGCAAAAAAAATCTCCCCCCCAAGAAAAAGTTTTTTAAAAAGATGGTGCCGTCCACGGACCAGAACTGGCTCCGTGACGTCACCAGCGGCCTACTACCTACTTGGTAGAACTGATCCAAACCGGTAGGAAACCACCTCTGGTACAGGAGCTTTCCAACCTGAATGTAAGTTTCACATGAGGGCAATGAGGGCAATTTTGGCATTCCTATTTTTCTGAGCACATTCCATAGCTTGACTTACCGTAATTAACACAATCAAAATTATTTCTATAAACAGTCAAAAACTAGGCAGCACTTTTAACATTCTTCTTCTTCTCCTAATGAACTATGGATTCCTTAGGAAGGTGGCTTTCAGGTAGTTTTGCTTTTAATTTGCTGGCCACATCTGGGATATCAGAGAGGGAACATTCTCCACAGGTATGATGTGGCCAAACATCTGCCTCCCTAGCAAGGCTATAAACAGTCAACCAGAAGAAAGAAAAAGAAGGGACAAGAAGAAAAGAAGCATGAACTAACTTCCAAGGAAAAAGCTTACTATCTTTCAAACTATCCTTTCTTCAGTGAACTCTAAATATGTTCTAAACTTCAAAGATTATTTTAGCAGACATAATTTACATAATTAGATCATGTTTACTGATTTTATTTAGAATTCTGTCAGTTCTTCTTTCTTTGTGTATTGTCTGCCACTCAAAAATATTTTGTTATATGTAGGAATTGGGTTTCACTGATGGGAAATGGAAATAATGGAAATACATCTGAAGTTGGAATTTCTCCCTAAAGTTTTTTCCCATTCAAGGCAACACAGCTGCATAGCTACTCTTGTGTTTTCAGGATTTTCTCACAGTTTTATAAAATTCTGTATTTCTGGAATCTGCAAGAAGATCCAAATCATCTTTGTATTTATATTTTTGTAAGCTGGGCTAGGAGAATCTACGTGGCTGCAGTTGTCAAAGGGTGCAGGAATTGAAGTGCTGGCCTCAGAGGTGGCAGCAGAGGCGCAGGTAGAAGCACTTCAACCCGATGGACAGAAAAAATAGGTGTGAAAGAAAATTCAGCCTTCTGGTGGATGGCCTATCAATATTTGAAACCCTTGGCAGCAATGCTACTAAAGATTTTAATGTTTCTGTTTTTAGATTGAGGAAAATGCATGCTGACAAATGCAAAATAAAACAAGTAAAAATATCCCATAGCTCAGTATGCCCGGCCCATTCCTCTCTTTGATTGTAAGTCAACTTCACTGCTTTTAACTGAAGGATTCCCACACTGAGCAAATTATACTCAGCACTGAAATGGCTTATCCAAGTTTTTTGATTCTTTAAACTATGAATAGGAAACAGAAGGAAGAAAGTTCTGTTCCATTCAAGTCCTGCTTGTGGGTTTGCCATAACATGTATAGAATAAGAATATAGAATATAGAATAACAGAATTGGAAGGGACCTTGGAGGTCTTCTAGTCCAACCCCCTGCCTAGGCAGGAA
>JANHFT010009003.1:29694-51859 GCA_032467955.1 Pseudoxenodon macrops
TGGGCCTAAAACAGAGCCTTGGGGTACTCCACTGCATACTTCCCTCCATGTAGATGCAGTTCCATTGAGCACTACACATTGAGTGCGGTTGGTCAGCTAGTTTCGAATCCATCTGGTGGTGTTGCTATCTAACCCACATTTTTCTACTTTTTCTATTAGTAGGTTATGGTCTACTTTATCAAACGCCTTACTGAAGTTCAAGTAAATTATATCTTATTAGATCAGAGGTGGGTTCTGAATCTTCTTACTGCTGGTTTGCTCAGGGGTGCGCCTCAAACATGCATACAAACACATGTGAGGAGGTCAAAAACTACCTTCTATGCATGCGCAGAAGCAAAAATGAACTTTTGCGCATGTGCAGAAGCAAAATCCAAGATGGTGGTGCCCAAGGAGCCACCAATAGAACCAGTTCCATGACGTCAGAGTTACTACCTACTCTATAGAACTGGTAGGAACCCACCTCTGGAACCCACTCTTTCCTATAGCAACAATAAAAAAGTTATAAGCCACATAAACACCAAAAGATTTTATCTACGCAGCTCCTCTCTTAGATTTTCCTCATTTTATTTGGGTTGGAGCTGAAATTCATGGAATGCATTACTATGAGTGTGACTCTGGTTAAAGTATCCCTTTAACACAGAATCTATAGAAACAATGTTGAATAACAACAGCTGTAAGTCAAGCAATACAAAAGCTGAAATCTAAACCGCAAACCTGAGTAAAATTTTAAAAACAATCAGATGCAATAGATCATCACAGTAAGACGATTTCTGCCATACAGCAGATTGCATGAAACCACTACACCTTTTTGTATGACAATAAAAAAGGCACACCTCTCCTAGCATAATTTTAGCTATGCCTTTTGTACTCTGGAATGCCTTACCCTATATATGGAGGAGCAGTAAGCAGACCTCTTGATCAGGAGTGACTTAAACAAGGGCATATTTGCCTTCATAATCCACAATACAATAATATTATAATTATTCACGTGGTTCATTTAAAGGCACAAACAGTCATAGTTTCAGAATTAATCTTTAACTTTCAGTTTCTTGTGGTTGTAGCCATCAGTATCCTTACATCAATCAATTAGGTACTATGAAGTCCTTCCCCTAGCAGCATCTGTTTCAGAGCGTATCTCAGAAATTTGGAAAAGAATGTAATGAGCAGCAGCAAATATAGATGGGAAAGTCAAGTACTTTTACACTATTAAAATTACAGTGTAGATTACTTTTTTTTCTTTTTCTGTGTAACAAACCTGATGGGATGCATACAGCAGTGGAAATAATGGTACCATGCACTAGAATGAAAATCAAGGTCTGATGCACTCTCTTTAATTAATGATTCCCCCCACCCCCAATGTTGGCATTATGGCTTTAACAGATTAACAGACTTGGAAGATACCTTGTAGGTCATCTAGTGCAACCCCCCATCCAAGCTGGACACCCTACACCATTTCTGACAAATGGTAGTCCAATATCTTCTTGAAAGCCTCCAGTGATGAACCTCCCACAACCTCCAAAGGCAAGCTGTTCAATTGGTTGATTGTTCTCACTGTCAGAAAATTTCTCCTTATTTCTAAGTTGAATCTCTTCTTGGTCAGTTTCTATCAATTATTCCTTGTCTGGCCTTCGGGTGCTTGGAAAATAGCTTGACCTCCTATTCTCTGTGGCAGCCCCTCAAATATTGGAACACTGCTATCATGTCTTCCCTGGTCCTTCTCTTCCCTAGACTAGCCATGCCCAGTTTCTGTAACCTTTCTTCATATGTTTTAGTCTCCAGTGCCCTGATCATCCTGGTTGCACTTCTTTGCTCTTTTTCTAGTCTCAACATCTTTTTTATAGTGCATTGACCAAAACTGGATGCAGTATTCTAAGTGTGATCTTACTAAGGTTTTGGTTAACTTACTATGGTTAACTTACTTACTTACTAAGACTTTGGTTAATTTACTTTTAAAGTATATTGCATTAAATTTGAAACTCAGGTTTTCAAAAGGAGCATGGTGGCTCATATGGTTAGGATATTGAATTGATGACCAGCAAGCCTGCGTTTGAGACTGAGTGCTGCTGCATGACGGGGTGAGCTCCCGTCCTTCACTTCAGCTCCTGCTGACTTAGCAGTTTGAAAGCATGCAATCACAAATAGATAGATAGGTACCATTTTTATGGGCATTTTAATGGCGACATGAAAGAAGCCCCCAACTGTAAATCCCCTGGGCAATGGTGATGTCACTAGCTATTCCTTTCAACCCGGAAGCATGTCAGTGCTCCTGACACAAATGTGAGCACATGCTTTTCAAGGCTTATAATATCATTCATTCTTTTTGTCCTTTTTTCCCCTCCACCAATCTGCCCTTATAGCTGGTTGCAAAGTTGCCAGAGTGACAGTGAGAAATGAAACACTTTTAAGATCAATTATTTTATATTGGACCAATTGTTGTTTTGCCATCAAAATATAAAACAAACTCCTAGTGAGTAATATGATTGTGACAGTCTTCCAGATAGTGCTATGATCTTTAAGAAATTGGCAGCATTGGCTCAAGCTGAAAGAGACAAGTAAAAATATTTGATGGATAAAAAATATTTGAGCTGTAAAACGTGTCATGCTTTTGGCATGTGACTGAATTGTCCTCAAAATATATTTGTCCTGAGTTCATCTGTTCCCCTTTCTTAGTAAAGTTTAGAGAGTCCAAACTATGCATTAGAAGGTATCTGATAGATATGCAAGAATGAATTAGAATTACTTATAATTACTACCTTCGTTAACAAAAACAAGAATAGCAAACTACAGTGTTTAAGGCAAAATATGCCACAAAAAGTATGCCATAAAATGAAGTTTATTTCAAGAAAAACTGATCAAAAGTCACAGAAAGAATTAAATGTACATTTATCCAGCAAGAGAAATCTGCACATGGAAAGGAATTATTTTGCAGATCTCTTGATAGCTCAACAATCACTTGGACCAATTCAATGTACATGCATATTTCCTAGACTCTAACATTTTTCCATAGGACTAACCAGGAGGATGATAGCATGAGGTTATTTCAAAGCTTCAATGCCTTCATGGGAAAGCAGTATATTCTAGCTTCAGTTCGCTTCATCTCTCTGAAGTGTGGAGCTCTAAATAGTTTCTCCCTAGAAAACCTACTAGTCAGACTAAGAGCAAGTGAACCTGCAGTATTCTGGTGCCACACCATAAAGATTTATTAAAAGTTAATGGATAGATTAATGTACATATAAAGTGAATAACTTTTTAAAATATTTTTTTTAATCCCACCTTTATTATTTTTTGATAAATAATTCAAGGTGGCAAACATACATAATATTCTTCCTTCCTCCTCTTTTCTCCACAACACTACCCTGGTTGGGCTGAGAGAGAATGCCTTCTCCAAAGTCACCCAGATGGCTTTCATGCCTAAGGCATGCCTAGGACTCAGTCTCCTGGTTTCTTTTGTCCCTTGTGAACAGAATGCTAGTAAACCTTTACTAAGAATGTATTGTAATATTGAAAAGCGTGAATGACCTTGTAAGTTTTGAAAGGCTGAAACCATGAGGCATTTATGATGTATTGAAGACAATGGATTGGATCCAGATTTAACTAAATATAAGATAGACACTGGAATCAGAAATATGCTATGCTAATTCTTTCAGTGACTTAACTCTTAAGCATTACTAAGTGGGGGTTTAAACATAACATTACAATTAACACATTGAAGTTTGGGATAATTACAGTAAATCACTATGGAGTTAACATATTACAGATTTTGGGCTGCTGTAATATAAAGTAAGTTATATTGTCTTGTAATCTACTACAAATATATTTTTAAATGTTCAGCCTCATAGGGTGGAGTCATTATCACTATTGTTAACAGGAGTGAGACAACTCTTCATGTAAATACTTATACATTCTAGTGATCACAAAAGGATGTTATCATTAGAAAATGAGACAAGATCAAGAGCAATAAAACATTGCCAGAAATATTAGATTTTGGTAGTACATCAATTATATCATCTATTGGTACCAGAATATGAATTTCACGACTGGTAATAACTCATATTTCCTGTTTCTTAAACCCTTTTGGGTTTCAGTAACATTACAAACAAGTGCTAGGGTATAAATAGAATGACATTTATTATTTGTCAAGCTGCATAAAATTTATAAAGAAAATGACCGTGGATGGAAAGAAAAGGAGCTCTTCAGATGGAACTTGTGATGATCATCAAAGCACCACGTTCAACAGGACAATTATTCTTTCTTTAGTTAAAGCACCTAGAGAGAATATATTGGCTCGACTCTGAAGGAGAGGCTGAATGGAATGATCTGAAAACAGAATGCTCGGGAACTGGATCACATGGTTCACCAAGAGGTAACCCTGAATTTGAGTCTGCTTTGAGAGACAGGCAATTGAGGAGTCATTAGAGCCTTGTAGATGGACTATTTCTGGTGTGGATGATGCTGAGAAACTGGTTGAGATATATCTGGATCTGAAACGAAAAACCACCACTCCCAGTTTATTTCAAGTGTGTTGTTTTGCGTCTTGATTACAATTTCACAGAAATGTATGGGATGGGTAGTTTCATGGCAAAATAAGGATTTTATTTGTTGAGGATTGGATATGCATGCACTCTGTGTGTTCCTGATTATTACTGCTACTGAATAAACGACTAGCTTGTATGAGAACAGAAGCCCTTGTGTTCTCTTGTGGATTACTAATGTACTTATATTTTGTAAAGACTGGTATTGTTGACAGAGTCTAGCAAATTAGTTACTCTGAGTGGTGGTAATACTTTCTGTGTTTACTTGATGTGCATTAATAAATTCTACTTATAGAGTGAACATTATCAGCCCTTTTATTTTGCAGCCAGCACAATGCAATACCTGGAAATATTTGAATAAATTTTAAGCTAGTAGGAATGCAAATATCCCTCTCTGGCTGGGATGAAATGTTCAAGATGTTCATATATCTCAGATTATCTGACAAGATTGATTATTTCTATTAGCCCTTTTCTTTTCTTGTTTGCAGAAAAGGAAGTAGCATGATTTAAGGGATATCACTGGGGTTTTCCAGCTCACTAGTCTAACTGTATATGTCTTTCCTTCTCACGTTGCCTTCTTCTACCAATGGTGGCCACTCAGCTTCTTTCTAGTGGAAAAATTCAAATGGTATCTGTTTTCTCCTGATCCAGGAGAATATATGTTGCCATCTGCCTTTGAGTTTCAATGCCTTGAAACAACAAATACTTGAGGGAGTGCCTCTTTCCGTATAAAGATTGTTCCAGCAAGGTATAAAGAAACAAATTACTGAAGCATTTTCAACTGTTGTGGAACTGAATTTGTTTCAAAAATCTCTCCCTTTGTTAGGGTTAATTGCATTTTCCCAAACTGGCAGTTCTCCAAGCTAAAATCTCAGTCAGATAAAGAGTGATGTTTCCAACTAGTTAAGAAAGGAATAACTTCCCTTCATAGATGTTATGATACCTTCATTCATTCTCTCTTTTTACATTGTTGATGGATAAAAGACCCACTAACAGCACCCTGGGATTGGTTTCAGAATGCTACAGTTTGTTATTCCAGGTCAACATTCTTGATGAAGTTTTTATTTATCCTTCTCGCAAACCTGAATAAGCCCGGTAAATTAATCCACTTGTGTGAAGTGCCCTTTGCCTCACTTT
The DNA here is from genome assembly GCA_032467955.1 of Pseudoxenodon macrops. Lineage (NCBI taxonomy): Eukaryota > Metazoa > Chordata > Lepidosauria > Squamata > Pseudoxenodontidae > Pseudoxenodon > Pseudoxenodon macrops. The sequence continues at coordinate 35,364 of JANHFT010009003.1, forward strand.
CACACCTCACCAGGCACATTTTCATTTAACATTGTTGTTTGCTCTTGCTTCTTCTGATGTGCTATAAATGAACGCTGTAGTATGCATACTGAGCAGGAATCTAAATACTCTTTCTGGGGATTAAGTGGGTGAAATGTTCTTTTGCCATCATTAGAAATTAAAAAGTACCGTGTCCATTTACTAGCCTGCATTTGTGGTATCTTCAGCCCATCAACAACTGACAAAAGTTAATTTGCAGAAATCAGAGAAAGGACTGAGTGAAATTCAAAGTACTGCGCTAAGGGAATACATAAGTACAAGCATTTACTATTCTGATTTTATCCTCTTGCTGTAATAGGACACTGTTTTTTTAAACAGTCAAAAACATTCCAATCAACGCTTCTTTAAAAAATTTAATAGCCTGAATTATTATCTAAATAGCATTATAATTATATAACTACATTACTTGTACTACATATAAAAATATTTTTTTTAAAAATAAATCTAGCTTGTTGTATTAAAAAGAAGCGATGTGATAAGGGGGAAATAATTTTTTTAAAATACCGAAACAAACAAAAACAAAAACCCAGACTATACTAAAGTACTTAGGGAATTAAAAAGAAAATGAAAACCAAAACAAACAAACAAACAAACATCACACCTGAACCAAACAAAACCTAGGAAGAAAGAAGTAAAAAGCAAAACTTTTAAAATCCTAAATGGTATCATATATCATATATGCATTTATATGTGTACATTTATTCATTTATTTACACTTTGTACACATATGAATAATGTCTGCTTATATTGCACACACACATCACACATGCGTATAAAAAGTGTGCATATATGTGCAAAGTGTGTGTATAAAATTTCTTCAATTTTTAAATAATGAATTAAACTTAATCCATATAAACTCAAATTGTCTGGTCTTGTCCCTCCTTTGATATAAAACTAATTCATCAATAGAAAACTGACACATTTTGTTAAGCCAGCTTTTAGAGTCTGAAACACAAGCATTCTTCCATAAGCACAGCATTACCTTTTTTAATTACCTTTATATCAAGCTTGTTATAAGCAACGTTCCTCAGACAGTGAAGGATTCCATTTGGAAAATGCAATTTAATAAAATATTAGCATCTTTAACCCTTAATGGCCTTCTCAGAAAAAAACTAACTCACTATAATACTAATGGCTAATCCATAAAGCAGGGATCCCCAATCCACAGGCTGCACCCCACTATTGGGTAGTGAGCTGTTTGGAATGGCCAAGAAAGTGGCTGGTGAGCATATGCACGCATCCCCATTTGAATGAGCAGAGGGCAAGCACTTGTGTGCACCCTCCATTTGTGTGAGCATGCACTTACCAGCTGCAGCAGTCCCCAACCTTTCTGGTTTAACAGTCAGAATGGTTCCGTGTGAGAGGTTGGCGCATGCGTGTGTGCACCTGCCAGTCCTGCAAGTGGAGCTGCACTTGAGTGTGGTCTGCCATGGGTCGCACACATGGAACTGTGTCCACGTGGAAGCACCCACAAGTTCCTCAAGTGGGTCTACATGTGTGCACTTGCTCACTGCTCATATGGTCCACTTCCAAACAGACGGCAGCCCAATAGTGGTCCATGGCTGCCGTGGGTTGGAGACTGCTGGTCAAAGGTGAAACCTGCATAGCATCTATAGAGCTTAATCGAAGTAATTTTGCATTTATTCTTCTTCTTAAAGTTTGGATTAAAAGCAGACTTTTTAGGGATAGCACTGAGACAACTTTTTTTTATTTTCCTCCTTTTATGCTTTACTCAACTAAAAGCTTTTGTTTGAAACATTTTGGCTTCCAATTTTCCTCCCTTAAGAGTTAACAGAGCCTCTCATCCACCTCCTTATAATGGGATCTTTTAATTTCAAGACAATCTATAGAAATCTTGTAATACACATGTGAGCAGTAAACTGACAAAACCCACCCAAAGTATGCTTCTGGGTGCTTGAATAAAGCAGAGAAAGGAATCAAAACCCTTATACCTATGAAGCAGAATACCTCAAGAAATAAAAAAAAATTGACAATACGTAATCCACAACTTGATATTTTCAAAAAGCCAGTTAAACAATATGTGCTAATGGAAAGATTTAAAGGCTTAGTCAATCAATCACAAAGATATAAATTTCTGGATCGAACAAGTTAAACCATGATAGTTCTCTTTTTTCACTATAATCCAGTTTTCATTTCAAAACCATTGAGAAAGATCCCTTTGTAATTTGGCTGGCTTTAGAGAAATGATTTCTAAGACCCACCTGAGAGGCTGTAGCTTGACCACATTGAAGGATTTTGAAACTAGTCTCTTTTAAATCAGTTTCAAACTACTAGGCACAAGGATTTGAAACAAAAAAATTGCAGGGCGAATCTATATAGATTGGGCAGAAAGAGAGTTATGGTAGCCATTATGTTGTCTGGCACTTTATAAAATGTACATATTATACACACTTCTTTATTTAAAAAGAAGAAGAAGCAAGGATAGTTGATTAAATAAAGCTCTCTTTAAATTTTAATAATTAAAAAAGATAATAATTAAAAGAACGTTCTTTTGACAGAACTTTATATTTATAAGCAAAAGACAGGACTCAGCATTTCCAGTTCTTCTCCACCACCAAAGACTCCAGTCACACTTCCCTTTGAGTTACATCTTTGATTTAACTCATCATAACATAAACACATTCACACTAGGTTACTGGTTCATGACTGCTTTTCCCCATGATGTTATTTTTAGTTTAGCCTTTAATCCAGCTACTTCCTAGGAAACTGTCACCCAAGTATTTTCCAGTTTCAGGTTGAGGCAAGATCACGGGTCCTTGACCCTCAGGCTGTGGAGCAGTACCAGCCTGTTAGGAACTGGGCTGCCCAAGCAATGGGTGAGCAAGGCTTCATCTGTACATGTGCAGGATCTAGGTTGCATATGAAACCATCCTCCTCCCAGTGGAAAAATGTCTTCCACAAGACCAGTCCTTGGTGCCAGAAAGGCTGGGCACTGCTGTCCTAGATATTGAAATTGAAATCTAAACACAAGGGCGTATCTGTTTGCTTAGACTGCTTCTCTCTCCTATGTGGCTAAAAATCATGTCAATTTAAGAAATCTCTTTCCAGATTTCAACCACTTTCTCCACTTTGGTCACAGTGATGCCTTGATGTTCTCTTCAGACCAGGTTTATTATGAGCTATTATTTGAGGATTCCTTTGCTTCTTTATTCTCCTGGAAGAGAAAAAAAGAAGAAAAGAAAAGGGGAGAAGAGAGGAGACGAGAAGAGAAGCGATGAGAAGAAAAGAGAAGAGAAACTATTAGTTAACTATTATTCCTGTCAGGTGCTTGGAAGGACAATGTAGGAATTTCCAATGTCAATTTCACTTTTCTGTTTAAAAAAAAAAGGAAAATGGATGTTGCTACATTCTCCTTCCAAGCTAAGTGACAGGAACCATGGTTAACCAGTAAGTTCTTTCCTTTCCTTTCCTTTCCTTGTCCTTGTCCTTGTCCTTTCCTTTCCTTTCCTTTTCCCCCTTTCTTAGTTTCCTCTTTAAAAAAAAAGACTGATTCAATCTTTCACAGGTCCATCAGTGAATTTGGAAGGAAGGAAAGAAATAATTCATTTTTTCACTGTTTCACTTGTGAACCTGTAAAAAAGAATGCTATGGCAGAGTAGCAATAGGATCTGAAGCAGAATGGACATTCCTCCCACAGGGCATAGTAGCCAACTGGAATGGAGACTTTGCTTACAATGAAATAGGGCAGGTGATAAGACTGCACAAGTCAAACAGGGCAAGAAATTACAGGCATACAGTAGGTACCTATTTCCAGTGGGCAGAGTTTGGATCAAGGTTAGTACTAAAGAAATGCAGTATATGGACCAGGGTCAGCTGCCTAAAGCATGCTCTAAATCAGCCCTAGGTCTTCCTGAGAGAAGCAAGAGTTCGCAGTCCTAACATTACCACTCTGATCTGGAGCTTTATTTGTGCAAGGCTGTTCTATGATATCTGGGGTGATGATGATGACTTTGATATGCAAAAGGTTGTTTCCTGAGTTAAATATAATTTCCTGTTTACTTTCTCAGCAAGGTTCCTATCTAATTACCTGTTTGTGCTGATTCCATTTCCAAAACACTTATCTAGCCATAAGAATCTCTCTCTTGTACACACACACATACACAGAGAGAGAAAGAGGGGGGAAGGAGAAATCATTATTCAGTTCCCTCAGTTACAGTATGCATTTATAAATGTCTATGCTGGCAATATATTCTAATTGCAAAACCAGTTTCAGAAATTCTAGGGCTGCTGTGCACACTTTAAAAAACAATTTAGAAATGCTCCAGACCTTGTGTGAGCATAGCACTTCTCTGCTATTCATTAAAAAAGCACCTTTTTAAATAGCCTTCCACACCAGTCTTGGAAGAAGAAAAAAATTGACCTGATATTATGTCCTCTGAAGAAACCCAGGGCCCTTCCTTCCAAGCATAGCTGTAATAGTCTTCTCCTTACAGTGAAAACAGAGAGTAAGGCCCACATTGCTTGAAATAATAGGCTGCTCATAAAATATTGCAGCCATGCTGAAAACGATATATTTTTCTTTTGTGTCCTCACAGGAATGAATTCCAAAAGGGATTAATTCTGTCCCACTTGCCTTCCCCTTCCACTGTTTATAAATAGATGAATGAAATACATATTTACTTTTTTGCACTGATTTAAAGAATGCGTCATTACAGACAACTCTGTACAAACACATGCACACATACAAATACAGAGATAGAGTAAGTTCACTGCAATTCATTGCAAGATTTTTAAAAATGTATTAAAGCATTGAAAAGGCTTTTCTATATAAATTTATCATTGTACACCTAGGTTGTATGCACATATTATTATTGGAACAGGGAAATTCAAGGAATAATGATAAAACAATAAAGCAATTATTTAAAAAAAAGAAGGCATGGGAAAATGGGAGGGAAATGATATATTCATGAATTCCTTCTTTCCATTATACATTTTTAAAATCTTGATACCACATTATAACCCAGGGTTGAATAAGTGAAATTTCATGTCCTTGCCAGAAGTCCTTTCGTGCCTCCACAGACCATGAAAGCATGTGAGGAAAAATATTTGGTCACATTTGCATTTTTCTCATTAGTTTTGCAGATGTTGAAGACATCTACATGAATGCATATCTAAAATAATCCAAGAAATGCATTAAGCAATAATACTTTTGAGTATTACTCAAACACTCTTTGCTTTTGTTGTTAACAATTAGAAGGAAAACTACCTAAACTATCTCATAACATAATTACTGCAGTTTGTTTAGAATTCTAAGAGATGCATTTGCATCTTTTGACAAGGATTTGGCAATAAGTCACAGCTCTCTGGGCATTACACAGCTTAACTGGGCTTCTAGGCTAGGATTTAGCAGAAGTCTAATTGGCACAGTTGAACAAGTTATGATTTTTGCTTCGGAACAAGGATTAAGCCAAATGAATCTGATTGCACATTTGCATGGATGAAGAGCAAATTCCTTTATAACCATAGTGACCCATGATTTTACATTCCCACCTTTTGCCCAGATTAATTGACTTTTTGCTCAGGGTTTAATAACTTATAAAATAGCAAGTGCTAAATGTTTATGTAATTGCAAGTCTGGCCACGAATGCTTTAACTTTCACAGAAATGAAGCAGGATTCCCTTCAAAGTTAAATTTAACTTCAAATAAAATTGGGAGTTTGCTTATTGTTGGGGATATCTTACAAGTCATTGGGAGGGGTTGCTCTAACCTCAGAAAACTAGAGGGTTTATTTTATTTATTTATAATTTATTTAAGTCAACTTTCCTCAGCCTGGTGGTGGACAGAATGATAATTCAGAATTCCTAGGTTTGGGCTGTGGAGGTCTAATTTTAATCATATAAATGAGCTGTAGAATTAGTAAATGGATTAGTAAATAGTGCTAGCTTGAATTACAAGTAGTATTGATTTATACTTTTAATGTTATTGATTTGTGCTAAGTAATGCTATTCAAAACTTATTTTTCTTTATTACCAATTTCTATAGAATACATTCTGCACAATGAGTGAAATTCTAGGGCTATTTTCTATACTACAAGCAAGGGTGTAAGAGGACACTGTGCCTCTTCAATGTCTGTTCCATGGTGTAAAGACTGGATAGAAGAGTGATGTATTTTAACCTATCATCCATTGACTCAAATTAAAATGAAATGTTTTCCATACAGAACACTGAACTTAAATTTATGCTTTTAAAAATATATATTCATAAGATATAACAAAGCACAATGTTACAACAAAATATATTAATGTTTGCATAAACCTATACATACATTATAGGGATTAAAGTAAATTAAACATCAAAGAAAAGAAGAAGAAACAGACTGAGATTCTGTTTAATGTAGTGGCTAAAATGCTATGCTAGAAACTGTGCAACTCTGAGATCATTCTTCCTTAGGATAAAAGACAGTGACTTTGGGCCAGTCACTCTCTTTCAGTCCAACTCATCCACAAACTTGCTGCAAGGAAAATAGGAAATAGGACATTAGATATGTAGGCTATCTTGAATTGGCCAAAATAAAATTGAATAATTAATAACATAAAAGCAACACCATATATCAATTTAAATCAATATAAGATTAATTATCCCAAAGGTGCTTTTTCAGGAGGCAACTGGATTTTCGTGCCTCCTGAAAAAGCACCTTTGGGACAACCATGACCTGGATGACTGAGAATCTCTATAGGCTATAAGATTAATTCATTTCTATTCTGAATTGAACCTTGTGCATAATCCAAACTATGGTTCTAATCAAATTTATTTAGGAATAAGCTCTATTCCCTTTAGCTGAGTTTAGTTGTATATATGTAGAATTTGCAGCAGTCCAATCGGCAGGGTTCAATTTTGAACAAAAAAAAAAGTTAAAATAAATGTTACTTTCATTTAACAAGTCAATTAAGTCTTTGTTTAGTGATTGGTGACTTTTACCTTTTAGGAAAAGGAATCCTGTGCTTCTAATCCACTGATACCATCCTGCTTTGGATTAACAAATTTATTAATGAACTGTAACATGGCAGCATTCCAATTGGGCAAATATCAACTATGGCAACATACATCAAACATTGTAATATTTATTATTATTATTATTATTTGAAATATGGGATGTAAAGAACAGCCAGATTGCTAGGAGAACAAGTTCCTGAATAAGTAAACTATTCTTTCAATGTTTTATTCATTTTTTAATCTTCATTGAATGAGATGAAGTGAAGGATACAACATTTCTATTTCAGTGAAATATAATTTCCAGTATTGCTTCTATTGAATGCATGGATCAAATAGATTTAGAGTATTCATTTGAACTATCTTAGGGGAGAGATATTGCATGTTTGTAGAGGGAATGAGCAAACATTCAACATTATTTAATAATAGGTTTTTTTTTTCCATTATAGAAGCTTTGTTTATAGAAAAATTGTCCTCAATGTTCAAACTTGTTCTGAATAATGCAGCAGAAGCTGCTTGTACATATTGTTGTTTGGCTGGCATCTGCACAGTTGTGGAATTGCCATATCAATAGATGCTTCATTTAAATAAGTAAAAACAAATCAGTGTGCATTTATGTAAATACAGAAGCTCCTCTTGAGGGTTAAGACACCTAATTTTTTAAACCTTCAGGTATCACATATAACATAAAAATCAAAAGAAGGTTAACTCTTGAGACAAAAGTCCTCTGTCATGGGTCCTGCTGTAATGTTTAGCTAATAAATATAGTCTTCATTTGTCTCCTAGAATTTTATATAACAAATGCCAAATGCTTGTTCCCACTAGCAAAGCAAAAATAGTACAGCAGGATAAGCTTTCCCCTCATTAAGCATAAATTAGAGTAGTTATGTACAGTATATGTCTCTCTGTGTGCATCTGCAGCTGTACTGAAGAGAGAACATGCATGCCATCTGTCTGACCTACAAACAAACAAGAAACCACATCAAAAAGCTGTTTTGTCAAAAAGAAAGAGAGAGGGAGAGGGAGAGACGAGTAGAAATGAGAAATACCCTAAGGGTCTTATGCCCTGTCTTCAAAGAAAATCATCCTATCCATAAAATAGCCAGAGAAAAACAACAGCAAGCTCAAAAGAAAGGTCGATTTTTCAAAGAGAGGAGACAAGTGAGCATTGGCTAAAAAGTACATGCCTTTGGTGTTTCTCTTTCTAGTTACACAGTTGTCACTGAAGGTGGAATTATTAGGTTATACCAAGCACAGTATTTTTACATTGGCTTAAAAGCAAAACTAAATGTCACATTTAAAAAGTGGGGGGGGGGAAACTGTGATTAGTTTCAAGCTCAGTGATACAGAAAGGGGAAAATGAAGGACAGTTATTTGGTTATTTTAGGCTATTGGTGCATGGCTGTGCTTTTCTGTAATCCAGTTACTGCAGTAATAGATAAGGTAGTTTTAGGGGAAGTCAGCAACCAAGTGGGCATCTGGAGAGGGTTGCATGGGAGATATCAAGTTTGTAGGTAGCTGTAAGCATGGATTCCTGATATGTGACCTATATCTTTAAGAATTCACCTGTTCAGGGACAAGGGTAACTGAAATATGACTTCTGAGATGTTGGGTTTCATTTCACAATGTTTGCCATGTCAATAAGTCTGATGTCAATTGGAATTCAGCAATATATGGAGCGTCACGGGTTGTTTTCCCCATATGGAATGCATAACTTTTGTTGTCTGACTGTTGAAAATAATAATTGAGCTATTTAGACCAAGATGACTGTTTTTAACTGAGGAGATCGATTTGTGAGATGACATTTATAACTCAGAATATTTCTAGCCCAGAAAATGTTGCTATTGTCTCGTAATACTATATATTTCAAAATGACAGAATGGAAATTGAAACTGCTTCTTTCAAATATGTAGAACAGGGAAGAGCTGAGCTAGTGTACTGCAGAGTTCATGAATCGATAAACTTACCATATATTGGCTCGTGCTTAAGAAAAGAGACCATGTTCAATTGTAGCAGTCACTTGGCAATAACACCAAAAATATAAAATATAGTAATACCCCTCAAAAACTGTCAATTGCAGTGTTATATTCTTTGCATTTCAGCATGCATTAAGCTGAATTGCTTCTCCAAAAGTTATTTATTTTCCTTTTAATGGTCTCAAACAACAACATCATTCATTTTCTTTTGCTGCTTAGCAGGCAGCTTGAAATAGTACAGGGACAGTTATGCTCTTTTTCATTCTCCTTAGTGGTGGAGACAGCAGCCAGGAATGGGTTAACTCCGTCTTAATAGCCCATTGGACTGAGTCTGCAATTTTTCTTATGCTGACTTCCGGCTCTCATTCCTGCTTTTTTGATTCAGTCCAGCCAGGACTAGATGTGTTATTGAGAGCTAACCATTCCTGGTTGTTACAGATCACCAATTTCTATTTTTTCCCCTTTTCTGTTGTTTTTGGGCTGGTTTGAGAGAGCCGGTCTTCTCACAGCACGAAGGGCTAGATAGCCTGACTCTGCTGGAACCGCTCTAGCAGTTCAGGAGGCTGCCGGCTGGCAGACATTCCCACAGTAGTGTTCACGAGCATTTGCTCCACATCTCTGAAGCTTGTAATGAACGGAAACTATTTTTTCCCCAGATTGGCTTTCCTCGTACAAAGCTATTTCCATGGCGCTGCAGCCTGTAGATCAGCTAGTGAGATAGCAGAATGCAGTGCTCATGAAGTTTTCTTCTGCGGCACTACTTAGGTGGCTCACAGACTTCCAGCCATCATTTTGTTTTGACTCGTGGCAAGGAGGGAGAAAGCTGGCCAGCATTCACAAAGTAGACCTTCAGAGACACTGTTACCTGGGATCAGGTAATTCCCTTGATTTCTTCCAACTGCCTCTCCTTATCAGGGAATTACCATCTTCATATAAGAAGGTTTCTTCAGTCGTTGGATTCTGGTGTGGGGCAGTTTAGTGCTTATCTCTAATTGGAGCAAGCAGAATGGCCTCCTCCCACAGAGCTTCTTGCTTGGTGACTGATTCAGAATCCCCATCCGGGGAAGGGGCCCCTAAAGATAAGGCCTCAAAAGGGGGATCCTCTAGGAGGTCTCATGCAGGCAGACAGTATACCAGGGCCCCCAAGGCAGCTGAGCGAACAGAACAACAACGCCACAAGGCTATTGAAAGGGCCATTGCCAAAGCTGCTAAGGTATCCACTAAAAGGAAGAGGGTTTCCAGGAATTCAGATCCAGAGACAGCCCAGCCCAGGTCTCACAACTTATGCTTCTTCCTGTTATAGAGGAAGAGCAATCTGACCCATCTTTATCTCCAGATGTCTCCATGGAAAAGGGCCCTGAGCCTCTGGTCTCCAAACTCCTATTGTTTGGGCCTTTACAGGAACCTGAGAAATCAGAGACCACTGAGAGCAGGGACTTTTCCATTGGGCCCTTACAGGACTTCAATCCTTTAGACACTTCTGGACTACAACCTTCCAGAATCAGGTTTTCCCAGCCAGAGGCCATGTTTACTCCCACAGCCGCAGGCCTCAGGCCTGATCAGCCCAGTGGCTCTCTGAGTCCAAGCAGCATGAGAGCCTTGATTTCAGATGCTATAAAGCAGGGCATTGAAGCTGGGCTGCAGCGCAGCGCAGAGCAGTTTCAGAGGAGGAGATACATTGAGACTTAGAGCTATCAGAGGATGAAGGCCTCTTGCCTGACCAACCAGCCTTTGTGGGTCTCTTCAAGCCCCAACTTTTTAAATCTTTGCTTCACAAAGCTAAAATATCTACCAGATTAGGAATAACTCAGGTGCCTGCAGACAAGACGGCTGGCCCTTCTGGACCACTTCTTTAAGGAGCCCAGCATTGCAACAGAGGAGGTTCCTTTCCCCAAGATGTTTTATGACATCCTGCATAGACAGTGGGCCTCACCAGGATCAGGCCCCAGCCCTAATTGTCTAGACAAAAGGCTCTATAACATGGTTCCTGATTTCATGAAGGCCCTTCAGGTCCCTTCCATAGATTCCCCTATAGTGGCCCTTTCCCAACAATTGGTCTTGACAGGGCCTCCGGAGGAAGCTCTCCGGCCTGAGGACAAGAGGTCAGAACAATCCTTGGTCAATACTCACCAGGCAGCTGCATGGGCAGTTAGGGGGTCCACAGCAGCAGCATTTTTTAGCAGGACAGTTCTGCTCTGGTTGGAACAACTGTAGAAGTGATTACCTATTTCTGACTCTAGGTCACATCAGGACCTTAACAAGGTCATGGCAGCCATTGAATTCTCGGCTGATGCTACCTTAAATGCTTCACGCTTTGTAGCCAAGTCAATAGGCTTGTCAGTCACAGCTAGGTGCCTGTTATGGCTCCGCCAGTGGCAGGCCAACACTAGAAAGAAATGGTGGCTGGCCTCCTCCACTTTTGCCAGTGACAAATTGTTTGGGAATTCGCTCGATCCTGTATTAATTGAGTCCAGGGACAAGCACAAGGTTATGCCCAGTGTATCCAGATGATCAGACTTCCAATCTGCCCTTTATTTCCGGAATTTGCCCTTTTGGGGTTTGGATGGCGGATCTAATTATCCGTGGTCCCAGTGAACCTCTTCTCCCAGACAGGGTTCCAGAATAGACAAGGAAGGCAAGGACCGAGATGGCCCTTCAAATGACCCTTTCAGGGTGGGAGGGGCTGACCCTTTCGGCGCTACAAATGACTACAACAGTGATCCTTCCATAGGAGGACATCTGGCGATCTTTGCCAGCCAGTGGACTTCACGACCTCAGACAAATGGGTCCAGGACATGGTCAGGAACGGTCTTGCCCTGGAATTCCTCTCCATGCCCCCGAGTCTGTTTCTTTGCTGCCCGGTTTCCAGAGACTAGAGCAGAAGGCTCCTCATGAATTCGGCCATAAAAAATCTACTAAACATTCAGGCCATACAAATAGTGCCGGAGGAGCAACTTGGACAGGGTTTCTATTCGTGTCTATTCCTTGTTCAGAAAGCCTCGGGGGGGATGGAGGGCAATTCTAGACCTCAAGTCCTTGAACCATCACATTGTTTATCTACAGTTCAAAATGCAGTCCCTCCTGACCACCCTGGAAAGCATGAGAGAGGGCGACTTCCTCACGTCAGTGGACCTAACAGAGGCTTACATCCATATCCGAATCCTTCCCATACACAGGCAATATCTTCGCTTCCATTATGCAGGGAAGCATTACCAGCATCGAGCCCTTCCATTCAGCCTGTCATCGGCCTCCAGAGTATTTACAAAAATAATGGCGACCCTAGTGGGTCACCTCAGGACGCTTCCCATATGGTTCCAGATTTATCTGGATGACGTCCTGATTCTGTTCAAGTCAGGTCCGACCTGACTACTATGCTGCAGGTTCTCCAGAACCATGGCTTTTCAATAAACCTATCCAAGAACGATCTGCATCCCACCACCTGGTTGCTTCACCTGGGGGCAATCATCACTATGGTGGAGTCAAAGTATACCTTTCCCAAGAATGTCAAGCCAGCATCAAGGAATTGGTAAGCCGCATCAGGATAGAGGGATCCAGCCCTCTACTTCAACTCTCTCAACTACTAGGCAAGATGGTGTCCTGCTTCTCCATCATTCCTTGGGCTCGTCTACACTACAGAACAGTTCAGTGGTTCCTCCTGCCATTTCAAAGGTCCCTCAAAAGCACACCTCTCAGCAGAGTTTGAGTCCCTCCAAACGTAATCCGTTCCCTCACATGGTGGGTCTCCTGGGCCATTTCCAAGGGCAGCGGGTTCAGGAAATCAACTCGTCTCATCCTGACAACAGATGCCAGCCTCTTCGGTTGGGGGGTGCATCTCCAAGCAGGCGTGGCACCAGGACAGTGGTCTCAGGAGGACCTATAACACAACATAAACTGGCTGGAGCTCAGAGCAATCCATCTAGCCCTCAAAGCATTCGAGACGGAAGTATCAGGGCAGGGCATCTTGAGCCTGACAGACAACATTGTGGCCAAAGCCCACATCAATCACCTAGGAGGGACACAATCCAGACAACTAATACAGGAGGCCGAACAACTGGGCCACTGGGCCGAGACCCATCTTCGATCTATTCGGGCCGCCCACATTTCGGGAGCGAAAAACATACAGGCCGACTGGCTCAGTCGATTGCCAATAGACCAGGCAGAGTGGCAGCTGGATCCCACGCTGTTCCAGGAAGTGGTGGAACACTTCGGCAGCCCATCGGTGGACCTGTTTGCCTCCTGACACAATCACCAACTTCTGAGTTATTTCACCAGGTTCAGAACACCGGGAGCGGAAAGAGTGGATGCCCTTCGCAGTCCATGGCCATCAGGACTGCTTCACGCTTTTCCTCTCATACCCTTGTTTCCGAGAGTCATCAGGCAAATGCTGGAGGAACGGGCCAAACTGATCCTCCTGGCTCCTCACTGGCCTAGACGACCCTGGTTTGCGGACCTGAGGAACCTGTCAGTGGAGCATCCCTGGAGAATTCCTCAGGACAGGATATCCCTCATCCAGGGGTGGTGTTCCATCCAGAGCCTAAGTGGATTCAATTGACCGCTTGGCACTTGAGCAGAGCCTGATGAGAGAGGATGACCTTCCATCCAATATCATCAGGACCATCCAGACTTCCTGCAGGGCTTCCACAAACCGCATTTAGGATGCCACATGGAAGGCTTTCTCCACATCGTGTTCCAAAAAAGGGCTCGCCCCAACAGAAGCCTCCATCATTAATGTTTTAGTTTTTCTGCAGGACGAGTTAGAGAAAGGATTATCCCCTAACACCCTTAGGAGGCAGGTGGCTGCCCTGTCTACGGTCCTTTCAGGGGATGCTAGACAATCTTTATCCCAACACACAAGGGTGAAGCAATTTCTCAAGGGAGCAACTAATTTACGTCCTCTGGTTACCCATAGGTTTCCCACCTGGGATCTCACAAAGTTCTGGATTCTCTTACTAGGGATCCATTTGAACCCGTTGGAGAAATTAGTGCCTTTCTTACAAGGTTGCCTTTTTGGTGGCTATCATGTCGGCAAGATGCATTTCAGAATTAGTTGCCCTATCAGTCAGGGAGGACCTTTGTATTTTTCATCCAGACAGGGTAGTCTTGCGCCTTGACCCTACATTCATTCCTAAGATTAATTCATGGTTCCACAGGGCTCAGGAACTGGTGCTACCTAATTTTTATCCAGCACCAGTTCATTGCCTGGAACGAGCCTGGCATACGCTAGATGTCCAGAGGGCTCTCCACATCTATGTCAAACATACTGCCTCTTTCAGGCGGTCTGAATCCCTTTTTGTGTCATTCCAGGCTAGTCACCTTGTCAAAAGGTTTCCTCAGCGACCATTGGTCATTGATTAAGAACATTGTTTTTCTAGAGCCTACCAATGTCAAGCATTAGCTGCCCCCAGACATAACTGCTCATTCCACCAGGAGTGCAGCTACTTCAGTGGCTTGGGCAACTCAGGCCTCCTTAGGGGAGGTCTGCTGGGCGGCTACATGGTCTTCCCCATCTCCATTAATCCGCTGTTATAAGCTGGATGTAAATGCCTTGGCTGAGGCTGCTTTAGGCAGACGAGTTCTCCAGAGGGTACATCCTGCCCAGGAACCTCGGACCCAGACAGGCACCACCAATAGGACAGTCACTTTGGTATGAACCATTCCTGGCTGCTGTCTCCAGCACTAGGGAGAAGGGGCGTTGGTCTTACCTGATGCGCTTCTTCTCATAGGGGTAGAGACAGCAGCCAGTCCCTCCCTGTTTTTCTTTTTCTTTGGAGTCCGGTTCTCGAGGCCTGGGAACAGGGAGTATAGAGGGTAGCAAGTTAGGAGTTTCTGTTTCAGCTCTACACATCAGTCTGCATCTAGTCCTTCGTCAAAAAGCGGGAAGGAGAACTGGGAGGCGGAAAAAGAAAGATTGCAGACTCAGTCCAATGGACTATCAAGATGGAGTTAACCCATTCCTGGTTGCTGTCTCCACCCCTATGAGAAGGAGCATATCAGGTAAGACCAATGCCCCTTTTCTTTCATATGAATATGTTTTTGTGGTAACTACAAAATAGTTTGGGAATTACCGTACTCCTTAAAGAGTGGATGGCATTTGGATGGTTCATTTTATATACTTAAGACTGTATATTTTCTTTTTGTTTAATATTAACACTGCGCTCTTATTTCAATATGTTCTAGATGGGAAAACATGTTTTTGATTTTGCATGAGGACAGTCACTTTTCACTGTTTATTAAATCAGCCTTTCTTTTTTCAAGCTTCTGTGAGCCTGAAAATACAGGACAGCTGCCACAGGAATCATGCTAACTTTAATTAATTGATTGCTGAAAACATCTACCCCTTTCTTCAAGGTTATATAACTCATTGTTATTCTTTTTGGTTGTTCTTCGGACTTGCCTTTTTTTTAAAAAATTCCAAAGGTAATAAAATTGAAAATGTTTATGATGCCATATTTGTATGGTATTATTAGAATTCAAGTTCTTCCAGTTCTCCTTCTCATTAATCAGCAAAATCTTCTTGCTTGGAATTATTTTTTCAAGGCTGACAATTAAGACCATAAACTTTCTCTCTTGAATAGTGCCTGGGGCAAAAACATTACCCAGTTTTGAATTGAAATCTTTGCAGATCGTAAATACTGCACAATACTTAGAGTGGAGGTTTTGCTACTGGCCTATTTAGTCAAAGATATGGATCCAAATCAACAGTGATTTCCTCCCCCCCAAGGTATTTCCAAATTATATTTAAAAGTGTTTGATCCAACTTGTTATTTTGTACTGCCCCATTTCTTTTTGCGTATCCATATCTGATTTCTCCTTTGTATCAAATCCATGCCAAAAATAGTACACACACACACACACAAACTTTATATATGTGTGCATAAAATAGATTCTTGTCACCCATTAGGAATCTTTGGGACGCAAGCTTTTTTTCATTAGGAATATTATTGACAGCAGATGGCAGCATGCAGGGTGTAGCTTGGATACATGGATTTATTTTCTGGACAAGATAATGATAATCTATGACAGCTTCTTCAATTACAGCAGGTGAGGCAAAATGAAATCTACCCATTATTTATAATTATTCCAAATCAAATGTGCTGTAATATAGAACTGTAGCAATTTCTCCATGATGCATGGAGGGAAAAAAAACTTTCCACTGCCCTAGCAGAATCTCTGAGCATCATTTTTGAAAAATCTTCCAGGACCAGCTCCTTGCCCAACCTATTGTCTCTAAGTTCAAAAAGGGAGAGCCCAGCCTAGTTGAAAAGTATAGACCAATCCAATTGTGTTGCATCACCTGCAAAGTCATGGAATCACAACACTTAGAGACAAACAACCTACTTTTTAACAAAAAAATTGGTTTCAGAAAAAAATTATCCTGTAATCTGCAAGTGTAAAACTGTAAAAACATATGAACTACACAATTCGACCAGGGTAAAGCAATATATGCAATTTCATAGACTTCTGCAAAGCCTTTGATTCAGTGGTACATGACAAACTACTTCTAAAACTAAAATCTTATGGCATTTCTG
>JANHFT010009005.1:6890-23874 GCA_032467955.1 Pseudoxenodon macrops
AGAATAGAATAGAATAGAATAGAATAGAATAGAATAGAATAGAATAGAATAGAATTCTTTAATGGCCAAGTGTGATTAGACACACAAGGAATTTGTCTCTGGCACTTAAGCTATCAGTGTACATACAAGCATAATTATTCTATATATTAATGGAGTCACCGGTCCATTGCCCCAACATGGTTGTATCCTCTATTCAGTGTGGCCTCCGTGTAAATAGCCTTTCTCAATTACTGTACCTGGGAGAAAAGTGCTCCAAACCATGAGTGCTACAGCATTTTTCATTTAACCAGGAGAGCATTGTTTGCTTCAAAACAACTCTATTACTTAGGCTGATCATACAAGGCACTTTGTCCCACAGTGGATGATTGGGGGAATATCAGCTTACCTATTCTTGGCATGCTGGCCGCATGTTCACACAAATGTCTTTGGACAACACTGACCCTTGGCTAAGAAACAGAGATGAGCACCACCCCCTAGAGTCAGACATGACTGGACAGGGGAAGCCTTTATCTTTATTCTTGGTATAAATGTATTTTTATATGCTGACAGGGAGGACACATACTCATGCTAACCTTCCCAAAATGAAATAATTTACCATTTTTCTTGGAGTCCAGATGAAAGCTTTTGACTGATTGTATGCAGTTGGCTCTTAGTGACCATAGAAGCAGATTTTCCAGAATGATGTGTACCTAAATTTCCTCTTCAGGTTTTTGATCAATGTATCTATCTCTGCTATAATTGAGTCCACCAACTTTCCCGCTGATTTGTCCTCTTCTTTTTTGTTCTACTTTCCACGTTTTAAAAATGACTGTCCCTAAGAGTGGCTAAAGGCTATTTCCTTCACAGATAGTGTCATGTAATCAAGAGGGAAGATTGACATTGTCAGACATGAATATGCCATGATAAACTGCAAGCAGAAAATCAGTTGGGAGATAGAAAATGAGATATAAGCAACAGCATTTAGAGTTATAGGCCCCCATAGTGCTTTATAGCACTCCCTGAGTGATCTTCTCCTGCCTTAGGTATGCAGCCTGTTAGATCGTGCAGCGTAGGAAAGACTCGACTCGCAGTGGACAGTCAGCTCTCGTTTATTGCGGTCAGCTCATAGTAATCCGGACTGCTGGCAAGCTGGGAGGAACCCATTTTTATGGGATTCCCCTGGCTTGCCGTCCGACCACTTACATTGGTTCAAACTTCCCGCCACTAGTTAGCCAACCAGTGGCGGCGCATGCAATGCGGATTAAGGAGGACACAACACAGCCAACCTGATAACAGCCACACTCTCTCTCTCAGCCCTAGTAAGAGGACAGCAGCAAAACCATTCTTTAAAGAGATTGTCAAGAAAAACAAAGCAAAACCTGCAAAAGGGGACAAGATTTCAGATGGATTGTTCTGACTTCTATGGCCCTCCTGTCCGTGTGCAGCTCAAGCCCTTCACAACTAGCATTCAAGGTGTCCTATGTTGTTCACCCTGAAATGCTTCCTCTTCTTCTCTGTTCAGAACCCTCCTGTTACAGCCTTGACCACTGATGCCCCAAGGCATTGGGAATTTGCTTGAAACAAAAGAAAAAAAGTTTGCAAAAGGCAATGGTATTGAATAAAGCTTCCATTGAGTAGGAATTCATCTCCTCCTCCCCCCACCCCCCATTGCATTCCCAAGCAGCACCTGCTGTGTGAGGCTGTTGGCCAGCTCTGCTGAGACGCTGTGATTAAACAAACAAAAACAGCAGGCAAAAAATTCCTCTTTATAACGCCTGTTATCCTCAGGCTACCTTGCAGCATTCCCTGCTCCTCCCTCGTGCCCCCCACCTCCAAAATCTGTTGCTCTCGCCAATGCCAGTGTCAAGTTTAAAATGGGTAAAAATATAATGGGGGGTGGAGAGAGGATAGAGATGTCCTTTTCCTGAAAAGAACACAACTGTGTTTCCCCATGTCTGTTGCCCAGGCAGATCAAAAATAATGTTATTAAGGTCTTGAACAATTTCGACTTGCCTCTCAACCCAAAGGGTAAAAATGAAATGCAATCATTTCAGTAACAAATTAGAAGAGAAGTGGTGCCTTTTAAGGACACTAAGTTCATGCACTTCCCAGGCTAATTAGTATTTTAGATGAGAAATTGATTTGCCAGTTTTCTAGCACATGTGTGCTAGTGAGTATCATTAGGTTGGGGAGGTGGCGTGCGAATCTGTTTTCCTCTTCATGTGGAAAACAAACGCTAACAATGTGCGTGTGTCCCTTTTAGATCCCTGTGTGTTTGCAAACAGTTCCCTCACCAGATATTAAAATATTCAAAATGAAACATGATGAAGCAACAGCAAGTTTATTGTCCAGGTATAACTTGAACGAAACACTGATTGGAGACATGAAAGAGAGTTAATGTAACTGATTGAGGAAATTAAATAAATGAATGTAAATCAATTAGGGGAGGGGGGCCACAACTGATGTCCATCATCCAAGAAAATCCATCCAAAGATACTTATGTACCTCATGAAACTTTGCTTTTCCCTTCCAGTTGCCCATAATCACAAGGCAAAAGATGTGTAGGCCTGCCTCATAAACAGCCACTTTGCTCAATTTTATTTTTGCTATTTTAATTACCACTGGAACAATATTCTACTATAGCAGCATTCTCGGGACCTGGCTGCTTTAAATGAAAACAGTTATCACAGTGTTTTCATTGCCCCTTTCCCATGATATGCAATATTGTGATGCCCTTACAAAAAGGGTGGAGCTCATGGCACAATGCTGTAATATTTTTCCCCTCCCCATCTGCCACAGCAGATACCCCTGCAAACTATCTTATTTTCCCTGAATTTCCACACAGAGCACCAGTTCTAGGGAGTTCAACTACAGACTGATAAAGAAAAGAGGTATTCCTTTAATTCATTCATGGGATGTATACCCCATGCTTTGTCCAGGAGCTCAAGGTGAAATACACAGTGCTTCTTCCTCCTATTTTTCCTCACTGTCTTATCCTGTTCAGTTAAGTTGGGATGGAGGAGACTGGCTGGTCTAAAGACACACAGAGAGCTTCCCTGGCTGAGGATAAACTATAAGTTGGTTCTAACCCTTCCTAGGCCAATGCCTTAGCCATATATGCCAACTAGCTCTCTATTTCCAACTTTTTTTTGTGAGTCAGAAATATGGAAGAAAATAACAAGAATATGTACTTTGCAATTTGAGGCTAAACATAAGATACCAATAAAGTGGAATGATGACAACATAAGTTAGCATTGTTCGCTAAAAAAAAACACCACAAGGTTCAAACGTTAGCATCTATTTATTACTTATAAGATATACTTCCTTTCATTAATAGAATCTTTCTATAATCACTGAAGGATAACAATTCATAAAAAGTGTGATTTATACAACTACCTGTCCTAGGTCTGCTTCATTTAAAAAATCTGCCCATGGATATATCAATAAATTTATAATCAGTTCCATCCTTTACAAATAGGAAATATAATGTTAGAGTGGGTTGGGTGTCAGGATATCTGGGATACAATGTTTATTCTGACATAGCACATTGAGAGGATGAAGAAAGTGGCTCCCTTGTACCCATTCAGGAGGAAGTATGTCATATCTGCACAAAACAGGAATGCCAGAGTTTGTGGTAGTTATGGAATTGGGCCATAATGGGGGAGGGGGAGGAAATCATTGTTCATCCATTCTAAGCTACGTAAATTCACTAAGAAACTTTATGCCAGTTGCCCTCCGTTAGTTTAATCTATCTCACAATGTTATTGTTATGAAAATTAATCATTCTGAGCTTCTGTGAAAAAAGTTGCACGTAAATCTCAGAAAGCAACAAAACAAACATGGAAGAAAAAAGGCCCTTGCATTCTTGTTTGTTGGAAATATCAAGAAAGAAAAAGAGAATAAGGTGCTTCTACTATCAATAACTGAAGTGAAATTTTATTGAAATCACATTTCAGCTGAATTTTGTTAGTGTTTAACTAACTGTTTAACACATGGGTTAATTTCTTACATATTAATATCTGCTAGAAGATAATATAGGACATGATAGGGGTCCAGGCTACAGGAGGGAGCATCTTATCCCAATAGGCTTGGCCCACCCCATTCGTGCCAGCGGAGAAGGCATCCTGTGGGCCCACTTGGTCTGAGTATTGTGGTGATGGGGTCCAGGAGAAGGGCCTTTTCTGGTATTGCACTTGCTGCTTGGAACTTCTTATCCACTGGAGTAAAGTTGGTTCCAACCGTCTTGACCTTTTGTAAGAGACTAAAGACCGGACTCTGCTAGTTAGCTTAAGGCTCCAATGGGGGAATATCATAGTGGAGGTAGTTGATAGATTAACAACAGATCCCACCTCCCTCCCACCCTACTCCCATTCTCCCCATTTTTTAATTGGGGCATAGTATTTGGATCTTCACAGTATTTGATTTATGTTTTTTTGTTTTGTATAATTTTTATCTTTTTAAGATTGTAAACCACCCAGAGTTACCCTCAGATAAGATGGGCAGCCAATAATTTTTTTTCAAACAAACAAACAAATGAAATGTATGTGATAGAAAGCTTTTGCCCTTTAGGATCAACCATCAACAAGCAGTCAAGAAATACATCGCATTTAATAGAGCAACCATGAAGCTTCTGGAAAAGAGATTCCGATGATCTGAATGATCTGTCTATTCCTGCAAAGATCAGAATACTGCAAACAATGCTATTCTCCGTGACACTTTACGGAAGCGAAAGTTGGACTTTGAGGAAGCAGGATGGGGAAAGTATCAATGCTTTGGAACTTTAGTGTTTGAAAACACTCTGGAAAATTAATTTGGACAATGAAGGAAACAGACAAATGGATCATTGAACAAATCAACGAGGAGTATTCGAGGCACAAAATACCCAGGCTCAGATTATTGCACTTTTCAACACATTATGAGAAGACTAAGGTTTCTGAAGGTGTTCTAATGCTGGGAAAGACAGAATGAAAGAGAAGAAGAAAAAAACGATTACCAGTCAGGTGAATGAACTCAATTACAGTGGTAATGTCCATGCCATTGGAAGACATGAAAGAGCAGCTTACGGAGAGAATGTCAGGGAGAAAATCTGTCTATATGGTTGCTAGGAGACAGCACTGACTCAATGGCACATAATTTATTTTTAAAATGATATAAAAACTATTGGGGACTACAGAGTCTTCTTTATTGAGGAGCATGGAGAACAAATTACTTGAATACACCCATTTTTATAGCAGATACATTATAATAAAGTGACATATTAATTCAGAGTTTCCTTTATTATTTGGCAGCCAAACAAAAGGCATATACCCATAATGTTGCTCATGTAATAAATCTGTCATGGTTGCTTATTACAATTATTGTAGTCATATTTGCCCTTATCCTCTTACTCATAGAATTTATTTCAGAAATATACATTTTGTAAGTACATATTTAATCAATACTGTCCTGTGAATTATGACATATTCAGGGAATATTCATTCCTTCATTCTTTGACATTTTCATTCACCGAGTCCAGTCTCAGGCATTTCTCCAGGCCAGTTATTTTGGCAACCACTCATGTTATAAAAAGTCAATAACTGGAGGATAAATCTTGTCATCTCCTGGCCTTTTATTATTTTGGATATGAAAGTGCTGATGTACTCTCTGCGTCTCCAGTCAAGCTCCAAGCATGGTTGCTGGATTGTGACATCATAAAACATGTGGAAGCAATAATTATTTATCTGCAAGCCTAATACCTTTGTCTTAGGGTAATGCTGGGGCAACCAATTAAAGCAATCAAGTGATTTTGTATTACGGAATGTAATATACCTTTGCTTGTACAGACACTCTTTCCTAACTAGGACCATCTGCTCATACCCTGGAAGCCAAACAAGTGAGAAGAAAGGAGTGAATAGGCACATCAGTGTAAAAGCATCCTCCTTTGGCTGGAAAAAGGAAAAGTCATACTTATGGCAACCACATGGTGGTATATTGCAGGAAAGAGTGTAATCAAGCACAAGGAGTTCTTGTGACTTGTTTAAGGGTAGCTTTTTCATAATGACAAAAAGATAAACCCTTATGCACAGGCCTGCAAACAAACTATGTGTTGTGTGCAAATGCATGCATTAAAAACTGAACATTGTTGATTTACTGCATAGGTTATTTACAACTTGAACAGAAGTTGTATGGGAAAAAATGGTGTTATTTGAAGAATAGTACATGCTGCCCTGGAGAGGATGGCCTGATGCGGCCAGCAGCATGGGCAGGGTAAGCATGCTTCAGCAGCAGCAAAATACAGTGAAGATCAGCTGGACATGGCAAGGCTTGCAGGGTACAAGGTGGCAGTGGCAGCTGGGGCTCTTGTGCTGTGGCACTCAAGTGGCTGGCTTCAACATGGGGATTGAGGTGGCAGTGCTCAGCAGGGGTAGTGCTGGGGATGAAATAGAAGCCTGGGGGCAGTGGTGAATGGCTGAGACTGCTGAAGGCCCTGAGTGTCTACTTCAGCCCCAATTACACTGCCACAGAGAAATGCCATTGCATGGATAGACAAAAGGGCAGAGATGGGGGGGAATAGGCAGATAGGGGGAGTTGAGGTGCCCCTGAGATCAGGTGAGAAGGCTGCTAAGTGCCTGGATTTTAATCGCATGACCACCGAATTGCTACAGTGACATTAACTTCAGCCATAAATACATTATGTGTATAGTGCTGCTATAACTTTGGACTCAATCAATCGGAATAGAGCTGGATGGGACCTTGGACGTCTTCTAATCCAACCCACTGCTCAAGCAGGAGACCCTATACAAGTGGCTGTCCAGTCTCTTCTTAAAAATCTCCAGTGATGAAGCACTCATAACTTCTAAAGGCAACTGGTTAATTGTCCTCACTGTTAGGAATTTCTCCATAATTCCAGGTTGATTCTCTCCTTTATTAATTCTATTCATTTTTTCTTATCTTGCCTTCTGGAGTTTGGAGAATAGGTTTTGGGCCTCCTCTTCTTTGTGACAGCCCCTCAAATACTGGATTACTGCTATCATGTCATCCTAGTTCTTCTTTCCTCTAGAATAGACATACACAGTTTCTTGATATGTTTTAGTCTCTAGGCGTGTAATCATCCTAGTTGCTCTTCTCTGCACTTTTTCCAAAGTCTCAACATCTTCTTTGTAATTTGGTGGCCAAAACTGGATGGAGTATTCCAGGGGTATTACAGAATAAATTATTGTTAAGTGAGGACTGCCTATAGATCAAATTATGTTGCAAGTTATGTAATTTGAATGATGACATTAATAGAATAGAATAGAATTCTTTATTGGCCAAGTGTGATTGAACACACAAGGAATTTGAAAATAGGAAAATATGCCATTGTTCTCTCTCAGCCCTTGGCTTCAGGAATTGTTTGCTTGTTTTGCCCATACTCTGCTCCTCCATCACCACTACTGCCTTTATGTTTGGGTATGGATTCCACTTGTCAGACAAGGCAATTATATTTTACATGGGGTTTTATGTTCAAGTGCATGGAAGAAGTTTATCAACCTTGTGGTAATATATGTCATGAGATATTGGAGAGGACTAGTGATACCTGTTACTTTAGGGATGGCATACTTTAAATTATGACAGGAATGTGTTGTAGATCACACAATATATTGCAAGCTAGGCATAGGTAGGTATCAGGGGTGGGTTCCGGATCCTGCTACTGCTGGTTCGGTCAAGGATGCGCTTTGCGCACAGGCACACTTTGCCCGCAGACATACACAGTATTAAAAAAAGGCTTCTGCACTTGCGCAGAAGCAAAAAACAAGATCGCGCTGCCTACGTCACAGCGGCAAGAACTGTCTCATGGGCATGGCAGGCCTGGGTTGCTGCTGGTTCCAGCGACCCAGGCCGCCAAGTTACTAACGGTTCCATAGAACCGGTCCGAACCAGTAGGAACCCACCTCTAGTAGGCAGTCCTAGAGATCAGGTGAGGGATCTACTGGAGGAGGGCTAATGTTTCTGTTTTCAAAAAATTGAAGAACCAGGACCAGGAACCTACTGGCCTTGAGCCTGACATTGGTACAAGCATGGTTCTTAAGCAGATTATCAAATAGCATGTCTGTGAGCCTTAGATAGGAATTCATTAATTAATAGAAGCCAGCATGGATTTATGCCAAGCAAGTCATTCTAGACTAACTCAGTCTCCTTTTATGACAGAGTTACTAGTCTGGTTGATTGGAGACATACTGTGAATATAATACAGCAAGGTTTGTTTTTGACAGAGAATCTCGTAGCATCCTTATTAATAAAATGGTCAAATATCATTTTGACAACTCAACCATTAGGTAGAAATGTAGTTGACCCAAGGATCATATTCAAAGGGTAACTATAAATGGCACCAAATCTGCCTGGAGAGATGCTTCAAGTGAGGTGCCGCAGGGTTATGTCTCGGATCCGGAGTTATTCAATGTATTTATAAATCATATAAATGAGAGTCAATGGAATGCTTATCAAATTGTTAGATAATACAAAACTAGGAGGTGAAATTAATACTTGGGATAAGAGGGGGGAAATTAAAAAAAAGCTTGAAAGAAGAATGGGCCAAAACTAATGCAATGAAATTTAGCAAGAAGAAATATAAAGTCATGCATCTAGGTAAGAAAAACAAAAGAAATCTGTTTTAAGAACAGCAATTGTGAAAAGGACTTGAGTTTATGAATGGATCACAATCTCAACATATCATAACAATATAATGCAGCTGCAAGGAAGAGCATCTAGAGGAACATAGAATTCAGATCATGAGAATTAATTATCCTACCAGAAATTATCGCTTCTGCCTTCATCTGGCCTCACTTGAGCTTCACATCTCAGTTAAAAAATGCAATGATAAACAAGGAGCAAGTCTAGAGAAGGGTTATAGCAAGCTGGTGAAAAAACTGAAAACCAACTCCTGAAAGAAACAGTGAAAAAACCTGGCATCTTGTAGATGTAACTTATAGAAAAGAAGGTTGAGTGGGGATATGATGTCTTCAGTCACATTGCAAAGGTTTGGATTTCTAGTCTTATCCTCTAGAGCAGGGGTATCAAATCATGTTATGGCAATGACATCACTGTCATCACATGATGTATCATGACTTTTCCCTCTTTCATTAAACTGGGGGTTGGCATGGTGCATCCGGCCCGTGGCCCATGAGTTTGACACCCCTGCTCTAGTGTACATGAGAATGAAATGAAACTTCAAGAATGTAGATACATGTTAGACATTAGGAAGAACATCTTGGAATAGGCTTCCACATGGAGTAATTTCTGCCCCTTCACTGGATATTTTAAAACAGAGGCTAGATAATTATCTGTCAAAGATGGTATAGTTAATCCTGAAGTATGTAGGATGTTTGACATGATGACTTCTTAGATCCATTCCAATTCTATAATTCCATTATATAAAGGTAAGTATGACAGCTGAGCCTAGTGGATTATCTGCAAGACCAAGCCAGATGTATACACGCATATCCACTAAGACTGTGCAATTGTTGAAGATCTTTATTATTACCCTCAACAAAGCTCTTGTCCTTCATTACCAATCATTAGTGTCATATTTGTATTTTTGAGAAACATTCATAATATTGTTTTTTAAGGAACCTCCTGAAGAATTGTAGCTTTTTCCTGGAAAGTATTTGGAAAAAATATGCTTTCCATTGAAAGTAGCCCTGTGTCTGATCTCTCCACCTTCCATTACTCACACTCTCTCTATTTGATGATTTGCTTCATCTACCAACTAGCTAAGAAAATAATTTCATTTACGATGAAATGATGCAAACGTTTTTGTAAGGCTTTCTCACAATCCGTTAGGGTTTTGTTTTTTGTTTTTACCTTGGGAAGAATAGTCAAAGAAATATAAATTTTGCTAACAGAAAGAGAGTGAAGTATTTTTGATTCTCACAAATGAAGGCGAATATACGTGTCCCAGGATATTGCCTGGGTTGGTCATTGGGACCAGAGGTTTTGTCTTCTGAACTTTCGGACTTCTGCTGGAGCTCATCTTCAGGGAACTTCTCTCTGGCATTTTTTATTCTGTTCGAACTGAAAAGATGTCACTGATCCTGAACCTTTATGCTTGCCAGTTCTATACAGCCAGCTAGCCAGCCAGTTAGCTAACCATGTGAGCTTAAATTCAGGCAGTTCTGCAGGTTCTCAATTTGTCCTGACACATCTGATAAACACCTCTGTACAACACAGTCTATTTTTTTACATAGTGACACAATATGTAGGGGAAGATTGTGGTAGCACTATTTTGCTCATTAATGGTTACACTTACGCACGGACTGACCATGGTTCCTGAATTGGTGTTTATGATCATTCTTTTTTGGTGGTGATCAGAAAACAACTTATCATCACATTGGTAAATTGGTGCCCTTCCCTAATGCTTGTGGCTATCCTGGAATGTTTCTTACAACAACGATACCACAGGTAAATAAGCATTATCTTATGTTTTTATTCTTTTTCTCCTCCTCCTTCCTAGTCAGACGCAATGTGTTCATTTTCCCCCCTCTAGCTCTATAATTTCAGCTTAGGGTTAGCATTTAGAAAGTCTGATTGGTGCAAACTCATATAATTACTGTCTTCATTGTGATGAATAAATTTCATGGCAAAGGAACAGTTTTTAAAATCTGTTATGAATGCCGGCCCTTAGGCTAGTTCAGATGCTTACTGGTTGATACATACCTGTTTACTAGTTTGGGCATTTGCCACATCATTCCCTAAGGATTAAGTGCCATTTTGTTCGTACAATATATAGGCCCTGGTGTTGGCCCAAATAAGGCAAAGTGGCATAGAGTTATTATTGGCTTTATTGCTTTGCAAAATGGTATTTAAGGGGAAATATGGGTAAAGGAACTAGGTCAGAATGTAATTGTGGACATGTTCATATGAATAAGCCTTAAAAAGCATGCCTATGTGTTCAACTATGCCATTTAGCCTGGATTAGCTTCATTCCGGTATTCCAAATTCTAAAACAACTCCACAGAATGTCCAGGTCTTAACCTAATGTCTACTTGTTTTCTTGAAAGCTCTGTAACAGTGTTCATTCAACGTGGCCCAGTAACCCTTTCTGCTCTTATTGTGGCAAACAGAGAAAGCAAGCAAGAGAAAAATATTAATTTTAGAGTCCTTAATGGTAAAAAAAAATCTGCATGTTTTTAACAATCAGGACACTTACAAAAGACCAACCTCTGTAGCAGAGGTGGGTTCTGAATCTTCTTACTGACGGTTCGCTCAGGGTTGTGCCTCGAGCGAGCATGCAAAGTGTGCGAGTGAGCGCATGGGCGGCAGTCAAAAACTAGCTCCTGTGCATGTGCAGAAGCAAAATCCAAGATCCACAGAGCCACCGACAGAAACAGCTCCGTGACGTCACTGCGGAGTTACTACCTACTCTATAGAACTGGATAGAACCGGTAGAAACCCACCTCTGCTCTGTAGCTATTTCTAGAACTGCTAACTCCTACTGAAAACAAATCTACATAAATAGGGCCTGTAGTCAATATTACAAACTGACCTATCATTTTGAGGCTAGAGCTGGAAGTAATATGAGTTCCAAATCAAGTGCTCAGTGACATCTAGCAATTTCTACTCCTCAGCATTTCTTTCCATCTGATTCTCACCTATAATTAGTAAAGTGCCTCTGTACATGAACTAAGAAAGCTATGGGAAACTTCCTCTTAATAAGAATAAATGGCTCTATCTTGATCCTGTTTCAGATTGCTGCCTAGTGAATGATTCTATTCAGAGGTGGGATTCTCCCAGTTCTAACTGGCTCTCTATAACCAGTTGTTAACTTTCTAAGCAGTTCGGAGAATGGTTTTTAGAAGCAATACCCTTTTGTTTTTTCCACCTTTCAGGGTTAATCCTGTAAGGAATTGCTACATTCTAGTGTTGTTTTTAGCCTGATCTTGATTGCCCTGCTTACAGAAACTGCCTGTCCTTTAAGCTTATTACGTCAAATTAGCCACGCCCACAGAAACAGTTGTTAAAAAATTTGAATTCCACCACTGATTCTATTCCAGTTACTGGTATTGGAGAAGCTGGTCTGATGTCATAAATGTCTTTTATAAGCACTGAACCATCCACTGGGATCCTAAAGCTTTGATTCTGAATTCCACCTAAATATATCAACATCCATACTCATTTATTTCTTTGTTAAACAATGAAACAAAATGGACTAGTATACAGTACATTATCACTAGGATTATCATCTTGGATAGGTTTTTAATGTCATCTTGAAAGTACAAATTAGTTGAATAGATTGGAGTCTTTACAAATGTTGATGGTTAGTTTACCCAACCAAATTGATCATCCCCAGCCTGCGCCACATGACAGAGATGGACCGCCCGAGTACAAAGTCTCCAGCATTCGGGACTGCCGGTGCTAAAAGGATGATTCCAATATCTCATTGAGTGGAAGGGGTATGGACTGGAGGACTTCACCTGGGAGGATGCAACCTCTGTCCATGCACCTGCTTTGGTGAAAGACTTCCCTGACCAATTCCAGATCAACGGACCCGGAGGAAGGGCCCTGCAGTGGGGGATAGTGTTGTTCACCGGCAGCCTGCAGAGCTGGCAGATGAGTCGAACAACGGAGAAGATTATGGGTCAGCTCTGGAATCTAGGGAAGGCTTGGACAGGGTCTCTGCATCAGAGGCAGAGATGGGGCCAGGGCCATCTGGGAGTTGTGGCCGGAGCCTGCGGGGTCTGATAGCAGCGATGCAGAGGGACAGGAGGTGCCAGTTCTTAATGCACGGATGCACAGAGCTGCTAGAAGACAAGAACAGTTGCAAAGGTAAAGAGCTACTCGGGAGTAAGGCTGGGAGGGGTTGGACTCTCCCAGAAGACTTAAAAGAAGAGCTACCAGATGTATGAGTTGCAAGAACCATCTCATTCAGAACTCGTTTGTAATTATTTCGCAGCTCCACGTGTGACTCTGGATTCTGGTTTGGCTTTGAATTTTCTTGTTTAGTTTTGAACTTTGTTTAACATTGCCCCATGGACTTATCTTTAAAGACTTTGGCAGAGTTTCATAGGACTAATTGAAATAACTCTGCCCAGGCTGGGAATGAATCCAATTTCCAGCCATCGTAAATAAAACAGAGGTTTTTGAAACACCGTTTGTTTGCTTTGGTGTAATCAAGAAGCCTAGGTCAGAACACAAATGATGAATAAACTGAGAATCTGGAAGGCTGCTTCCCATCCTCATAATCCAATCTTCTCTAGGGTTCTGCACCAACATCATAATCTAACAACACACTCCACAGATGGCACCAAGTTTGGGAATGCTGAAATAGATAATACCAAAATAAACAGGTAAATATCTTAGGTCAGCAGTCTCCAACCTTTCTGGCTCGGCAGACCAGTAGGGTGGTGGGAAGGGGAGAGAGGATGGTTTCATGGATGCTCATGAAACCAAATGCATGCGCCCACCACTTCTGCAGACCCGTCTGAATGGGTTGCTGCCCAGCACTGGGCTACAGACTGGGGGTTGGGGACCCCTGTCTTAGGTAGCTTAGCAAGAGAATGAAGCTTTTTATCACCCAATCCATGAAAATACATGTGAACTTCACATGTTTAAGTCCTCTCCTTGCTTTCTTTTCAAATGAATAATAAAGGGAAGTGTCCCTTCATGTACTGTATGTAATAAGCCCAATGTTCTGCCATTGCAATCTATGGAGCTTTCCAGGTCATCCGGCAGCAGGCCACATTAGTGGTGGATTGCTGCCAGTTCACCTGAACCAGTAGCAGGAATTTGCCCCCACTCGCCGAACCAGTAGTGACGGACAGACGGCCATACCCTCAAACTGGTTTTCTGGCTCAAAATCAGTGTTTCGGCCTCAAATTGGCCGAAAAATAACCCTCTGCGCATGCGCAAAGCCTTCTGAGCATGTGCAAAGGATTTTCACCTGGAAGTGACATGGGGGGGCACGTGCATGTGCATAGCAAAACGCACACTTCCGACGTGACCTGAACCTGTAGAAAAGGTAAGAGGAACCCACCCCTGGGCAACATGTTTTTGAAAATATAAGAATTGTGGGGATATACTTGAGGAATTCAGTGTCCAAGACTCAAGCACTTTTTGCCCTTCAGACCTTAGCAACTGCAGTAGTATCCACTGACTGCCATAGAGAGGAACAGCTGGTTGGCAGCCACACAGCTTTGAAAACAGGTTTTTAATATGCAGACATAAAGCTACATCCCATTTCATACAATTGTTTCTGGCATACAGCAAAATGTATTAGAGGGCCCCTTTTGAATGCACAGGTAAAATATTATCAGCACCTGAGCCTGCATGTGTGTGTATGTGTATTCTTTATATACACAAGGTGTTTCCTCCTCCCCCACATGATATACATATACTTTCGAAGAAAAATCTTTAATGCAGACATAAGGAAATAGAAGCTGACTTAAGAATCAAGAAAGAGCTTTCATGCATTAAACATGTATTGTTCTGAATTATTAAGAATAATATTCTTCATGTTCCTGATGCTTTTTAAAGGCTGCTGCTGGTTTCTTCCTGTTTTCATTACGTAATGCTTATAATAATTCCCACTCACTATGGTATCACTGGAACATTCTTTAACATTTCACCAAGCAATCATGTGTAGTATTTGCAACACATTTAGCAATAGCACCTAAACATACTGCCCCAAAGTGATTTACAAAACTCTCAGGCTGGTTAATAATGTTTTCCATATTGGCTCCAACAATCTGGGTCCTCATTTTACCGATCTCGGAAGGATGGAAGGCTGACGCAGCCTTGAGCTATATCTAGATCGAACTCCAGCCTATAAGCAGAGTTTGCCTGTTTGCTTGCAATACAGGTAGTTCTCAACTTATGCCCACAATTTAGTTGTTGCTAAATGAGTAATTTGTGTGTCTGGTTCATATATTCTGTCCACTGTATTCTGTATTGGTTGTAGAAAACAATAGCCCCATTCCATTCTGAAGGGTTTTAGAAGAGCAGGGATTTTCCAAACCTAAAAACCTCTAAAGAGGCAATAATTTTTACACACTGTGAAGCTGCGAGAAGAGGGAGATGATACTGTCATTGTTTATGCTTCTTCAGCTGACTGTCTGTTATTTTGCTTGTTAGCTCCCACACAGTGACATCATTACTTCCTAATCTAATGCACATTATCTTAAAAGGTAGTAACAGCTTCAGATCGTGTAAGTCTATTGTTCCCTTCCGTACCCAGGAAATAGCATCAGCAGGAAATGCTGTCTAAATAGTTCCTTAGTCTTTCAGGGTCAAAGTTAAGATCATATATGAGCCCCAAAACATCAGTTGCATCTCAATGGACAATTAAATGGGTGCATCCACAGATGTATCTTTGAATTCATGGTGATTGGAAGTTGATGGGTGTACAATCAAATTATCATGTGAAAAAGTAAAGGGGAAAAATCCATTTGTATGGATCAAATTGCACTGATATCAGAAGCACAGAGGTTGAAAGGATTACTGGTAATATCACTGTTGCCCAGTTGGGGCTACTTTCATGGCCCTGGCAGGAGCTGGAGTAAACGACGGGGGCTCACCCCGCTCCATGGCAGCACTCGGGTCTCGAACGCAGACTTTCTGCTTCTCAAGCCAGCATCTTAACCATGTGAGCCACAATGTTCCTATAAATTATGTATAGCCATGTCCAAAGTGTAAGAACCATAATTCTCAATGATTAATTCAACATATCAGCACCAGGTGATTATTCACACCTAGGATTTTTTTGTTTCTTCACAGTATTTTAAAGCTCAGGTTTTTTCCATTCACCTTGCGTAATAATGAATATTAGAAAGTCCTTGCTAAAAAAATATGAATTATTGGAACAGCTCTGGGGTCCCCATTTTCTTCAGTTATGGAAGAATATGTCAACAAGCAGGTCCAGCCTAATATAAATAAGGAAGAGAAGTCAGTGAAGTAAAAAGAAAATACATTCCTAGATTTAAACATTCATGAAGACCGTAGCAATGAAGTAATCTGCTACATGGAACAAAGGCTGTTTATAAGATAAACAAAATACTAAAGTGCAGATATCAAATTGACAATAAATATATGTTTTGTCAAAGCCGTTGATTTCTCAATTGTAATACGGCCATGAAAGTTGAATATTTTACAAGGGCTGAGGGAAGAAAAAGTGATGCCTTTGAATTATGGTGCTAAAGACAATTGTCTGGCCTTTGGGCGCTTTGGAAAGTAGGTTGTCCCCCTCCTCTCTGTGACAGCCCCTCAAATATTGGAATACTGTTATCATGTCAGCCCTGGTCTTTCCCTTCACTAGGCTAGCCATGCCCAGTTCTTGCAACCATTCTTCATATGTTTTAGCCTCCAGGCCCTTAATCATCTTTGCTGCTCTTCTTTGCACTTTTTCTAGAGTCTCAACCTCTTTTATGTAGCATGGTGACCAAAACTGAATGCAATATTCTAGGTCTGGTCTTACTAAGGTCTTAAAGAGAGGTATGTGATCTTGATTCAATCCCTCTGTTAATGCAAGTTAGGATTGCACTGGATTTTTTGACTGCTGCTACACACTGCTGGCTCATATTTAATTAATTGTCCACTAGAACTCCAAGATTGTCCTCACAGTTACTGCTACTAAGCCAGGTTTCACCTAATCTGTATGTGTACTTTTGGTTTTTCTTGCCTAAGTGTAAAAACATATTTTTCTCGATGTTGAATTTCATTTTGTTAGATATTGCCCACTATTCAAGTCTGTCGAGATCTTGAGACCTATCATCTAGGATGTTGGCTATCCTGTCAGCTTAGTATCATCTGCAAATTTGATGCAGTAAGAGCTAGGAGTTGTTGTATCACAGGCAAAGAGGTTTTCTAATTTGGGGTGACCAGGGTATGTGGATATTTGTGTGCGTGTGTGTGTGTGTGTATACCATATATATATAAGATTCGTCATCTTCAGGTGCTTTCAGTTCGATGCTCCTAGCATCGATGACGAATGAGATTTCGTCGAAACGTCGCCAAGATACCCTCAATCTTACATGGGAAAAGACCCGAATACGCCAAG
>JANHFT010009006.1:0-23469 GCA_032467955.1 Pseudoxenodon macrops
TACAGATTCTGGCTATCTGCTGATATTCTGCCTTGTTTATGTGTCCCTCTTTCCATTTTTTGTACTTGTCCTTTTTTTCATTCAATTTGTCAGCGAGGTCTTACTTGACACCACTCCCCATAGTGCTGGCCCGATGTTTCCTCTTCACATTGGGTAGACTGGGCCAAAGTCACGCTGGCCCAATGTTTTCCTCTTCGCATTGGGTAGACCGGGCCGAAGTGACACAGATAGACCGGGCCGAAGCGATGCGGGCTGGTTCCTTACATTTTCCAGGACAGCCCTGCAGGCCGAATCTGACCATATCATGGCCCGAATCTGGCCTGCTGGTCTTGAGTTTGACACACTGATATAGATCCTGAATCTCATTGGATTTCATTTCTGTGGACCACCCAGAGTTCTAAAACGGTGACAGAGGAAGATCAAACTTCTCTCTTTCTACATTTTTCATACTGGACCATGGTGATCATTATTCCCCTCTCCTACGTTTGCTCCAAACTACCACTGTTCTAATCTTACATGGTAGCCTTTTAGCACCTAATAATACTTTTTTTTGCATGATGGACCTTGACGTGGTGTGTACTGCTTGTTGCTCTATTTCAGATGGAATGTGACTTGAATCACCCTGCTCTGTAAGAGATACTTACATGGGGTTCTCCTGTTAGATATGCAGCTTCCTCGGCTTTTCCAGGTGCGTAGATATTTCCAACTATAATGTCCCACAGAGGTAACTTGTTGGCAGTAGGATGGGAAGACTTCTCATAAAAATATATACGAGATTCTCTTTCTGTGTCCTCTGAGTCGCAACTAAGCTTGGAGAGTTAGGAAACATTGCAACTTACGCACCGCTTCCCATCAACTTCCCATATGACTGACTCATTGGTTGCCCTTCCAGTCTGGTGAGGTTTTGTAGATGTTTTGTTTGATCCTCCTCTGATCCTTCAGACTGGGTCTATGGCTTGCCCACTAATCAGGGATGCTTCTTCAGAGGATTGGGGGAAGGGGGCATTCCTTCTCTTCATGTCTCAGACCACATGCGATTATTCCTCCTGAATGCCTATCTCTCTGGGTATTATGATGTCTACAAAGAAACCACAATAAAGGTTCTTAACATACAATGCTTTCTTTCTTTCTTTCTTTCTTTCTTTCTTTCTTTCTTTCTTTCTTTCTTTCTTTCTTTCTTTCTTTCTTTTTGCAATGTAATGCAATGAATGTATACCCCCAAAGCAGACCCCTAATCGATGCTATGAATCAGTGATGAAATCCATTTTTTTTACTACTGGTTCTGTGGGCGTGGCTTGGTGGGCATGGCAGGGGAAGGATATTGCAAAATCTGCAATCCCACCACACTCTGGGGTCAGCCAGAGGTGGTATTTGCTGGTTCTCTGAACTACTCAAAATTTCCGCTACCGGTTCTCCAGATCCTATCAGAACCTGCTGGATTTCAATCCTGCTATAAATCCTGTCTTCCTAGTTCCCAAGGACTTCTGTTCTTCCTGCCGGTTCTACGAAGAGCAACTGGACCCTAGTTGATCACAAGGGAACATGACATGGAAGGAAAAAGTTAATCTCCCTCTTTGACCCCAACTCAACTCAGGCCACCCTCAGTAACGGATACTGGAAGAAAAACAACCCCCAAAACAAAACAAATAAGACACATTGAGATGCAATCTGGCCCTAAGATAGTGGTTCAGTTGGTTTCATTGGCATCAACATACATTGTACTCATAGATTTGAACTCCTTGCAGTGAACTTCAACAGTTCTACTCCGTCTGGATTTATGTTTGTTTTCTTGTGTCAAGCTGTACATATTTAGTTCCTGTGCTTCCAGATGTTCACAGATTTCAGCAAGTCTTCAGTCCCTTTCTTTAATTTCATCTGGTAAATTGGAGTGTGCGACTTTTCTCTATCGTGAGGGTCACAGGGACTTTGGAGTGGGATTCCTGAGCCTACCATTTCCAGAGTTACTGGGATATGGTATGAGCTAACATTAAATTAATTCAGTGTAGTTAATAAAATCATCCTGGATGCATTTAATTTTGGTTTTTATATTCTAAGTAAGCCTTTGAGAGTCTTTGATTATAAATGAATGAATACATTCAATGACATTTTCAAAGGGCTACGGAGAGTTACATGAAGTATATTTTTGAAGAACGGTTGCGGGAACTAGTTTAATGAAAAGAAGGACTAGCGGAGACATGAGAGCAGTCTTCCGATATCTCAGGGGCTGCCACAAAGAAGAGGGAGTCAAACTGTTCCCCAAAGCACCTGAGGGCAGGACAAGAAGCAATGGATGGAAACTAACCAAGGAGAGAAGCAACCTGAAACTAAGGAGAAATTTCCTACAGTTAGAACAATTAATCAGTGGAACAACTTGCCTCCAGAAGTTGTGAATGCTCCAACACTGGAAGTTCTAAAGAAGATGTTGGATAACCATTTGTCTGAAGTGGTGTAGGGTTTCCTGCCTAAGCAGGGGGTTGGACTAGAAGACCTCCAAGATCCCTTCCAACTCTGTTATTCTATATTCTATATTCTATACATATCATTCAAAAGAGCCAATCCAAAAGCTAAAAGATCAAAACACTTCCTCTCCAGCAATCAACACCCAGATGAGCAGAGATTAGCACCCAGATTAACACTAGACCAACAAGCAAGAAATAAACAACATCCCAATCAAGGAACTGCCAGTTCAGACAATCAAGAAACCATCAAGGAGAAAACAACATTCCCACTCCCACTGGAAGAGCAAGTCACAGTAAATACACAAGGCAAACCCCACTTCTTTGTAGCACTGATGGTGTTGCCTAGTTGGGCAATGAAATGTCTGCAAAAAAGCAACAAAGCTCAGAGTACCAGCATTCCCCAGTTTAAACCCATATTCTCTTCTATAAGAAATTATAGAAGACTATACTAACTATACCAACTATACTAAGCATATTGAACATTATTTACTGCACTAACAAATCAGCAACTCACATACCTTCACGCTTCATGTCCATTCTTGCGGTTGGAAAGATTGACTCCTACAAAACATCCTCACGGTAGCTGTTTGGAGGCAGAAATCAAAACCAGCATTTACTGATTATGGACTTACATAATTGTTTTGGGTGGTCTATTAGAACCTCTACATGGTATTTGAGATTTTCAAGGGCTGTCTTAGCATTAACATGAATAATAAAACAGTTTGCTCTTAAAGCTGAATTGTTAGGAATATATTTAAAGGAGATCAGATTCAAGGAGAGGAGCAACCTAGCTAAAACTAAGAAGAAATTCCCTGACAGTTAGAACAATTAAATCAGTGGAATGATTGGCCTCCAGTTGTTGCCCCACGCTGAAAGTTTTAAAGAAGAAATTAGATAATCTTTTGTCTGAAATGGTATTTAGAACTCTAAAACTCCTATTGTCGTGACCTTTTAACTGGGCACAATGTTGCACCATAGAGCAACAACGTTTGAACCAATTGTGTTAATGAGAGTCATCCTCTTGCCCCCAACAATCTGGGTCCTCATTTGACCCACCTCGGAAGGATGGAAGGTTGAGTCAACCTTGAGCCCCTGGTGAAGAGGTGAGTTCCTGCCGGTTCGGACTGATTCGCTAGAACCAGTACCGGAAATTTCCCTCCGCTCGCCGAACTGACAGCGACGGCCAACTGGACACGCCCCCGAACCGGTCCTCCAGCTTGAAATACGTCCACTGGAGTGAAATTTACTCAAAAATAACCCTCTGCGCATGCACAGTCAATTTTAACCCGGGAGCAAAGGGGGTGCGTGCACGAGTGTAGCGAGCTCGCACACATACTTCCACCACGACCCCGAACCGGTAGGGAAGTTAAGTGGAACCCACCCCTGCCCTGGTGAGATTTGAACTGCCAAATTGCAGGCAGCCGGCAGGCAGCAGAAGTAGCCTGCAATACTGCAGTCTAACCACTGCGCCATCATGACCTATGCTATCAAGTCCTTCCCAAGGACCAGGGCTAGGAAGATGTTATTATTTAAATAAAAACAGTGGTCCCTAAAGATTGCGCCCTCTGTTCATCACTAATCATCTTAACCTCCATCAGTGTCATTAAACCATTTTTAGACAAGTTATGTCACGAAAATACTGCCCCGTGTCCTTGGGGGGAGGGGGCTTGAGGGAAAAAAAGCCATGTCTTTTGTTTATTAAATTTAGAGGAGAATCGCTTGCATTAAAAAAAAAGAAGGGAGGGAAAAACCTACATCAGAGGGATTTCTAGAGAGTTTACCTCCAGCAAAGGGGGCTTTGAACAAAGACACCCTGCTGGGGGACAAATTTTGATCCCAGAACCTTCTTTTTTCTGATCTTATTCCTTTGCTTTGAAAGAAATCAACTCTTCTCTGCTCTGTGGGAAAGAATGTGAAGCCTCAGAGGCCGTTTCTGGGCCAGGCCCTTCAAAGGAGAGCAAGGAAACAAGCATCGTATTGAAGGAGGGGAGGACGCCTGTTTCAAAAGGACTTCGCTTTCTTTTTTCCCAGCAACAGCTGTTGGGTCACAGAGGCCTCCTTAGATATTATGCCACGAATCCAGTTAGGGTTGCTTTGATTTGTGGTCTTCTGCAATGGCTGGAGAGATGGGCGCCTGCTTTGGATGATGAGAAGGTATTGTTTTATTGATGAACTCCGTATCTGAATTATAATTAAAAAGCATCACAAGGGGGGAATGGATTTTAACTTGTGCAATTAGACTCCGGAGATTAAGGTTGCAACAGCCCTGACTCACTAGCTGACCTGCCTCTAATGGAAAACACAAAGATGTTTCAATCCATTTGGGGCATTCACAGATTCTTCTTCCAGCTTTTAGGTCAGCAGTTCGGTGGTTCGAATCCCTAGCGCCATGTAACAGAGTGAGCTCCTGTTACTTGTCCCAGCTTCTGCCAACCTAGCAGTTCGAAAGCAAGAGGAAAACTAGGGACCATATTTGGTGGGAAGGTAACAGTGTTCCATGCACCTTCGGCATTTAGTTATGCTGGCCACATGACCACAGAGACGTCTTTGGACAGCGCTGGCTCTTCAGCTTTGAAACAGAGATGAGCACTGCCCCCTAGAGTCAGGAACGACTAGCACATATGTGTGAGGTAAACCTTTACCTTTAGTCCTCAATTTGCAACAGTTTATTTAGTGACTGTTTGAACTTACAACAGCATTGAACAAAGTGACTTTATGAAAGCCACTTTCATCAAAGTGAGAAGAGAGCTCAAAATGTCAGTTGCTGAGCTAGAGAGCCATTAAGTGAGTTGAGCTCCATTTTACAACTTTGCCACAATGGTTATGCGAATCACTGTCGTTGTTAAGTGAATCATATGGTTGTTAAGTGAATCTGGCTTCCCCCATTGACTTTGTTTGTCAGAAGCTGACTGGAAAGGTCGCAAATGGTGATCACGTGACCCCGGGATGCTGCTACCATCATAAAGACATGCCAGTCGCTGAATGCCCAAATTTTGATCATGTGACCATGGGGATGCTGCAATGGTTGTTAAGTGTGAAGAACGGTCGTAAGTCATTTTTTTCAGTGTCATTGTAGCAATAGCAAGAGCATTTAGCCTTATATACCACTTTACATTGCTTCACAGCCCTCTCTAAGCAGTTTATAGAGTCAGCCTATGGCCCCCAACAATTTGGGTCCACCTCAGAAGGACAGAA
Source organism: Pseudoxenodon macrops (assembly GCA_032467955.1). NCBI lineage: Eukaryota > Metazoa > Chordata > Lepidosauria > Squamata > Pseudoxenodontidae > Pseudoxenodon > Pseudoxenodon macrops. The sequence continues at coordinate 5,655 of JANHFT010009006.1, forward strand.
GGTTGAGTCAACCTTCAGCCTGATGAGATTTGAACTGCCAAATTGCAGTCAGCCAGCAGTCAGCAGAAGTAGCCTGCAGTACTGCACTCTAACCACTGTGCCACCGAGGCTATAAAACTACAGATAGTCCTCAACCTACGCCTACAATTGAGATGAGCCCAAAATTTCTGTTGCTAAGTGAGACATTTCTTAAATGAATTTGTCCCCATTTTGCAACCTTTCTTGCTGCAGTTGTTAAGTGAAACGTTGCAGTTGATAAATTAGTAATCCGGTTGCTAAGTGAATCTGGTTTCCCCATTGACTTTGCTCGTCAAAAAGTTGCAAAAGGGGATCGCATGACTTTGGGACAAAGCAGTGGTCATAAATATGAGTCATTTGCCAAGCATCTGAATTTTGATCACATGATAATGAGGATGCTGCAAAGGCTGTAACTTTGAACAGTCACTAAATGAACTGTTTTAAGTTGAGGACTACCTGTATTGCTGGAAGAGGAAGCCGGCAAACTAACCACCACAAAGATACTGCCAGAACGTAATAACAAAATTACTGGCACCACCGATAATACTATAAATAACATTCTAAAATGTACAATCCTACCATCTGGATCTTTTTAAAATGGCAGCTGTGTTGCCATTGGACTTAGTCCTAAATAAAATAGCAGAATGTAGAAAAACCATATTGTTCTTAAGTCTCATGATAAATCAACATATGTTAAATCAACAATATGTTCCTGTCACGGTGCCTGCCTTCTGGAATTAGTTTCACGCAAAATTTGCATAGCCCCTACCAACTTGATAGTATAGGGTAGATTTTAGAGGTGTTTCATATATATGTTCTATATGTAGTGATGTGCTCTGGATTGCTGATGTGCTATTTTCCCTATTGTATACTTTATTTACATTATTGTATTTGTATTCTGTTTTTATATTTGAGCTACATGCAGTTGCTCTGTCACTGAATTGAAGAAATAAAGAAGTATATATAACAGAAATAAGCTGAAATTCAACTTTACACATTCAATACCCATTTTACATGACAGAATGTAAGGGCCAAGTCCTAATGACAGAACTGGTGACTTAATTACTTCCCTTTTTTTTTTTTTGCTACCCTGAAACTCTTCCTCTGCAACAAATACAAACCAATGTCTCTTTGCAATTCATTTGTTCATATACACTAATACAACGGACAAAAATTCTTAGACATGGATAAACTTACCTACACTAGTTGGAAATATGTCCTCATTGTTGATCTGCACCTCAATCCAGTCCATCAAAAGATTCATATAGTGGGGTGCTGGTAATGCTGTAGGCTTCTTGTACTTTAGATCATCCTGCCACCGGTATTCATACTTAGGCCCACCTGACATCATAGGGCAGGTCCTCTCTGTGCAAAACTCACAGATAGTTCCATAAATCAGGTTGATCCTGTTGAAAAAGTCAACTACGTGAACAGCAACCCAATCGTTTAGATCTTCTCCAGTGGGCAGCTGCACAGCTGCCTTCAGGTCCACTCCAGAATTGAGTGAGGCTTGTGCTCGTTTGTGAAGCTCAAACCTCTGGGTCCCAGGTTCAAATTTCCGTTTGGGACGGAACGTCTTGTCCTTATTAAAAACTTGCTTGAGTGCAATGGACATGTCTTCCAACTACGGTACCAAATTCCAACAAGAGCGAGGCACTAGAATAATGTTATTCTTATATAAGTATATATATTTCTAGAGGGGGGGAAATATTTCTCCAACAGAAATCCTTAAGTCCGTTAGGTGTCCTGGTTTGATGTTTTCTTAGATATCATATTCCTAAAAATTCAAAGAGAAAAAAATAACAACTACAGGTCATGCTAAAAATGACTGACAATTCATTAGAATTTGCTTTATTTGAAGGCCAAAGTAGTTAAAGTGCTATTACTTAACTCACGATTGTAAAGTTCTAAACGTGTCACAATTTTATTTATCAATAAATTTGCTTTGCATATATCAAAATGTATAGTTTTATAGGAATTCATATTGTTAAGTGTTAAAATCATTTATTGTGAAGTTGGTAAGAAAATGGCTCCTATGTTTAATTTCCCCCATTAGAAATACATTCACACTGATGCAAATATATGCACTTTGAAAATTTCACAAGAGACACATTTTTATTCCATTCCATCTTCAGTTAGTAAAGTAGTTAAAACATTCAACATCCAGTTACTACTAATCTTAATTTCTGAAAGAGAGAGTTGGAGAGTTTAAAAAGGAACATGGAAAAATGCCTGAGGAAACAGACACCAGTCCTCGGTGGTTTCTCACATTGAAGCATGAAAAGAAAGGTGAAAAAAGAAGATAGTTTTATCTATTTCAGCCCCTTCTGCTCCTCCAATACTTCTTGAAAAGTGACAAACTCTTTGCTGTTCTCTTCGATGGTTCTTGTTCGCCCTTGACTTACAAACATTTGTTCAAAGTTACACGGACCCTGAAAAAAGTGACTTAGGGCCAGTTTTCAAACTTACAGCCAATGAAGCATCTCCATGGTCACATGATCAAAATTTGGGCGCTTGGCAACTGGCATGTATTTGCGACAGTTGCACTGTCCCAGGGTCATGTGATCACCATTTGTAACCTTCCCAGCCAGCATCGGACAAGCAAAGTTAATGAAGTAAGTCAGATTCATTGAATGACTGCATGATTCATTTAACTAATGCAGTGATTTGCTTAAGCGCGACAAAAAAGGCTGTAAAATTGGGCAAAACTCACTTAACAAGTGTCACATTTAGCAACAAAAATTTTGGGCACAATTGTGCTTGTAAGCCAAGGAATACCTGCATTATTTTTTGTTGGTTTAAACTTTCTCAATTCATTTTGGAATTGGATAGCCTAAAACTTAAATAAGAAGAGGATCTGCCCAAATCAGTCTTCACTTATGCTGTCAACTCTGTAGCAAGCCTGGCTGAAGCCATCTTTTTCGACCTCATACTTGCCATGAACTTTGGAAGGGGAAGGGAGGTGGGAAGTAGATAGACCGACTACCAGTCAAAACAAAAAAGTTTTCTTGTAGGAACCAAGGTCATCCCAACAGATGGCAAGTGAAGGAGGAAAGGAGTGACCAAGCAACCTCCCAGATACTTTCATTGGACCGTGTGACCAGTGACCATCTGGGGAGGGAAATATTTGCTGCTGTAATTAGAGGAAAACTGCAGGATCTTTTAGAGTTAGTTTTCACTAGCTGTGCCGATATGATGTATCCAATAAAGATATTCTTTGAGGAATCTAACTGCCTCGGAGTTCTGCTTTTGGCAGATGCGTTACTCGGAAAGGTGACATATACTTTATTGAAACATTTTTTTAAAGGGAGGAAGAACAGTCTTCAAAAGGAGGAAGAATGATTTTTCACTTCAATAGTTTCAAGTCATGTTTTGAAACTTTGGGTATTCCCCTGCTGGAGAACAGTATAAGAAGGGAAATCTTTGAACTGTAGCATGGAAACATTTCAATATGAAGATTGAGAAACAAGTGATAATGCAAGGAAATACTCTGACATCATCACATTCTTGGTGGTTCATTTACTATGGTTTAGTAATTTCACTTGTGGCACTTAATTATTATTTATCAAATGTCTATGGTTTGGTTTTAGAAAGGACACCAAGATAGTTTTGTGTGTAGCTATTGTTTTATATTGTCATTATGTACAACTTATAGATTTGGTTTATTGAAATATTATGTTAATTGTGGTTTTAAACAATTGGTTATTTACTTTGCATGGTATTCCTTGTATTCTCTTGGAAAGAGAAGGACAGTCAGAAAGACATGTCAGTTTAATAATAACAGCAACCACATTTTTAATGCATAATTCTGAAGACATCGTTCTGACAGTTTTTGCTGTCCCTTAGGATATATAAATCAGCTGACTCATCAAAATGTATAGTTCACCAACCACAAGGAATATAATTGAAGACAGAGCTATGAAAATGGCAGATGGCAATTAGTAAATGAGAAAAAGTATGTTTTTCCTCTCCCTTTCCATTTAAGGAAACTGAATGAAAAGTATGCACAGACTCACACATTCTCAAGTCATTTGACTTGCATGGGATTCTGAGATCATTGCAAGCCTCTTTCTAGTATGGTAGTATTTTTTTTTTTAAAGAGACAATTCTGTTTGTAAATATCACTATTTTTTCTTCCTCTTTTCTCTGTATAAACTAAACTCCTGCCATTTTTTTATAAATTTGCCCTTTATAATTTATAGAATTTAATAGGAAATTGATGCTACAGCAACCCAAATTCTAAATGTACTGCAATCAACTAGATCTATACACTTTAGCTTATACATACAGATTTCTTCTTGGGCTGTGTTAGTACATAAAGTACATTTAGCATTAAAAAAGATATAGTAAGTGTTAATACAGTTAAGAAGGAAATGAATGTATGGGGATGGGGTGTGTGTGTGTCAAGCAATTATACCAGCAATTAAATAATAAGTTTTGTTGATTTTGATTCTCACCTCAAGTTGTTGTCATGTTTCTCTCCTCTTAATCACAATATCATTAATTAGACAGGCTAGACAGTCTCCAAGGAAGAGAACAGCAAAATGCCAACAACAGATCCTAGCAAAATTGGAGAATCTGTCTTAAGTTCAGGAAAATAAGTTACTTATTAGTTCAAAAGTCCAGTGCAATTGAAGCTCACTGATGTGTTCAGTTTTATGGAGACTAAAAGGACTTGCAAAATTAATCATTAGACCCCTAATAGAACGTTCAATTCATGTGAAAGGAGATATTGACATTAAAAAAAAAATTAGGTAGATCTGTTTTCTACCACTATTAGAATACTGGCGATCAAATATTGATCATCTAGAATTCTGACACAAAGACTCCTTGATATTGCTTTAGACCAGATGTGGGGGAACAATGACCTCTTTATGAATTGTGGACTTCAACTCCCAGAATTCCTGAGCTAGTCATGCTGGCTCAGTAATGCTGGGAGTTGAAGTCCAAAAGTCATAAAAGGACCATCGTTTCTCTTCCTCCACTCCCGCTTTAGACAGATGCTGCAATCCCAAAGCAGACTAATAACACCAAAATTGCCTATGATTTAAGCTAGTACTTTCACTCTCTTTCAGCCCAATTTACTTCACAAGGTTGTTGTGAGGAGAAAGGAGTATTAGGTATCTTTCCCATCTTAAGTTACTTATCAAGTAATAAAGATGGGATAAAAATCTAATAAATAAAAGTGAATAAGTAGACCACAAAATGAAAGAACAGGACAACGGAGGAATCCAATTCCTCTCGCTACTCTTTCTTCCCTTTTTATTTTACCTATGGATTTCCAAAGATAAAAATAATGTGGCTAGAAACTCTGATGTGTACCCAAAAATATTAAATAACAGAATAACAGAGTTGGAAGGGACATGGGAGGTCTTCTAGTCCAACCCCCTGCCTAGGCAGGAAACCCTACACCACTTCAGATAAATGGCTATCTAACATCTTCTTAAAAACGTCCAGTTCACAACTTCTGGAGGCAAGTTGTTCCACCGATTAATTGTTCTAACTGTCAGGAAATTTCTCCTTAGTTCTAAGATGCTTCTCTCTTTGATTAGTTTCCATCCATTGCTTCTTGTTCTACCCTCAGGTGCTTTGGAAGAATAGTTTGACTCCCTCTTCTTTGTGGCAACCCCTGAGATATTGGAACACTGTTATCATGTCTCCCCATGTGGCTTTTATTATAACACTGCATGCATCCAGATAGCTTTTTACATATTTTCATGCAATCAGATGAACATTAACCAACTAAAAACATCTGTGAGGGAAGGAAAAGACACTGACATTACCTCATCCTCCCAAAAAGGGGGGGAAAAGCATACCCATTGTACATTTCTGACTGTTACAATTATTTAGAGTTCTACAGAGGCTGCTGTATTAGCACTTGACCTTTCTTTCATACTTATTAACAATTAGACAACCTCCCTTGTGTCTGGACTGAATACTCTAAGGCCGCAAGTGCCACAGTTACACGAGGCTGTGGGAACTGTGAAACAATCTGTGTCATTATTTCAAAAAGCGCTTGTACAAGCTGGCACCTCCTTCCACCAACAGGAAAAAACCAACTATTTTGACAACACATGTTGTTTGTGGATATCTGATACGCTCCTTCTCAGGAAGGTGGATATTGTATATGCCAATCTAGGTGAAATGTTAATATATATTGCAAGTCCGTATAGGATATGACATACTCTAAATAAATAAAATAAATAATACATCTCAACAATAGGAAGAAAGGCGCTCAGAATATATTAAATGTAATATAAATACTCATAATAATGTAACATTTAGGAAAAAGAAGATTTGAGTTCCAAGGGAAATATAATCCAAGATTAGCTTGCTCGTTCCTAGCAAATATTCACCATACCTATATATTTTTTTCTTTGGCAAGATTTGTCTTAATTCCTATAAAGGGAATTAACAAATGAGAAATTCAACAACTGATTGGCAATCCATTTTAAATTCAAGTTCAAGAAAAAGAATGGGATTCATTAAAAAGTAGTTTCCTGCTTTATAAAAATGTGTAGTCCATGCTCAATAAAATTAAAGTGAAATATGGGAAGCTGGAATAAATATAATGATTTCCTGTGTATCTGTTTTCACATGTTGTAATATGCTCCAATGAATCCTTGATTTTGATGAAAGACTGGGTAATTTCCGATAGAAATGTGAACAGGCAAATTTGAGCATCTCACACATGGAGCCCCTTATTTACACTTTCCAAATAGAAAGCAGCTGCTGCATAGAGAAGAAAACGCAATAAGTTTTTAAAAAGATTTTTCAAATCAATGTCAACATTAAACACAGTAGCTAAAATGTTTTGACCAAGATGTCAGATAAAACATACCATTAGAGTCCGCTTATATTCCTGTAATATCTGGGATTAACCCCAAAAGGTCCGTCTGCAGGTATTTCAGCGGATGTGTATATATCAGCTTTCCATAAGGAATTGTAAATTGTTTATCTTAATGCTTAGGCATTTTTATTATAAGGAAGCAGTTTTCATTTGTTCTTTTAAAAGATTGCGCATGCTTTCAGTTTATTGTTTCTATAGTTACATATTTTTTTCTTTTTTTAATATTGTGACAGAGTTGAGACTTGCAGAGGTATGGTAAGCAAATAAAGTGTGTCAAAAATATACATATATCCCACACATTTAAATTCTAGTCACAGCTAAACCAACAAACTCACTTTTGGGATCCTATTACTAACATTGGAGCTAATGGTCTCAAAAGTAAGCCTACCATGAAGACTTTATTTATTTATTTATTAAACTTATATGCCACTCACCTTCCAAAGATGATTTATAAGTGGCTTACAATCCTTCAATAAGAGTGCCATATAAAGCATTAAATAGGAATCTTAATTTAAACCCACTTGCTTTAGACAGTATTTCTGGACAACAAGGAAAGTGAACAGCATTGATATCTGAAGTCAGAGATTCAGAACTATTCTGGCTTAGTTAGTCTAACTGAAGTTTGTTATGTACGACTTTTATTTTTAATTCCAAGAACTGTAGAATAGGAGTCTCCAAATTGAGGACAATCAGTTGCATGAAATCTTCCTAGTTATTTTGTACGACGCAAGCTTCCCTGACACACACTGGATGTAAGGTATCATCCTGCTCTTCTCATGCAGATGCTGTAGAACACGGGTGTCAAACTCACCATGTCACGTTGCCATCATGTAACATTTTGGGACATTTTGGGGGCATGGCCTGCGCATGATGTATCCGGCCCACTTTAACACCCGTGCTATAGATCCTCTCTTGGGTTAAGAAGAAAATGCAGCACCATGACCAAGCAGGACACATATGCAGCATATATTGCTGTCTACAAGTGAAACAAGCTTCTCAACTTACCTGCAACCTAGTACCTTCCTTTTTTCTCCTAACAACTTCCCTCTTTCCACCCCTGCTGAAGAGGGAGGGGGAGAGAGAGAGAGCACAACATGCAAGATAAACTCAGCATGGCTTTGGAGCACTGACACATGTAGAATAGCTGCAGTGTGGAATGGGACAACTTGTCACAGCCAACTCGCGGTCAACTCACCACAACCAACTCACCGCAAGACAAGAAGACATGGCCAACTCGCTGTGGTACCCATTCAACAATTCAATTTAATTATTTAAAATAATTATTAAAATAATTTTAATTTTTGTCATTCATATTTTATTTTGTCCCTCCTTTGGCATCCTTTATTTAATGATTCCATTCCACTATTACTTTGATATTAATGTAACTTTTGTCCTGCAGCGAATTGTCCCGCGGTGAGTTGGCCGTGGCAAGTTGTTGTAGATGGTGCAATGGGAAGGAGAGCAGGGGCTGGAAGCAGCATCAGCGTCTTCCTGTAAACCATAGAAAATTTTCAGGGAAGGGAATACCTCTCCCAGTATTAAGGAGGGTACAAGAAGATTCATCGATTTATAACACACACACACACACACACACACACAAAAACAATGCTTAAATTTGCATAGAGCTGCTTATTGGCAATCATTCTCGGTCTGATAAAACAGAAAACTCTCAAAAACTGTGATCTGTAAGGAGAGGCAGGACTTATTCAAGTAACTTTCAGACAGAAATACAGGTAAGCTCTCGACTTACAACAGTTCATTTAATGACCGCTTGAAATTACAACAGCACTGGGGAAAAAAACTTAGGACCGTTTTGCACACTTGCAGCATCCCCATGGTCACATATTCAAAATTCAGATGGTTGGCAACTGATTCACATTTATGACAGCTGCAGCGTCCCAGGGTCATATGATCACCTTTTGCAACTTCTCACAAGCCAAGTCAATGGGGAAGCCAGATTCACTTAACAATCATGTTACCAATTTAACAACTGCAGTGATTCACTTACCAATCTGGCAAGAAAGGTCGTAAAATAGGACAACTGCCTTGCTTAGCAACAGAAAATTTGGGCTGAACTGTGGTCGTAAGTCGAGGACCACCTGTATACAGAAAAATTCTCAGCCAGTTCAGAGCTTTCACCAATGACTCATCAATGAGATATTACGCTTCTGTGAACCAAAGAACTTTGAAAACTAAATTCCAGACTAACATGCCGACTCCCTTGAAGGATATCTTAAAATATATTTCTTGCCGGCTTGACTTGGGTTATTTTGAGAGACTGGGGTTGTCAGAATTGACATTGTTGATTAAACTTTTGTTACCAAAGTTAAGAAAGGGTAACTTTGCTACATGACCATATTCCAAAAACAGAACATCTTTTTGAAATGGTCTTGATGGCTTCCATAACCTGTAACTTCCAAAGAACGTTGTCATGAAGGACAAAAATATGAGAAAACATGTAAAAATAAATTCATGTTAGAATCTGAGTTCCATTACAGTTCAACTCAACATTCCTTCCTCAATGAAATTCTCCAAATACCACTTCTGTTCCTTACCCTACAATTGAATGGTGTAAAGACTTGTCATTTTGTTGAAGTAACCTAGTATTACAAAGAGAGAATAATCTAAATATATCCACTTCCCACAACAAAGATTTAACAGACAGCATCAGATTTGACTGTCGCTAACCTGCCTTCAAACTGCACTTTTCATATAGTTTCTTGCAGCATCCGATATTATACAAACCCAGTATAATATGCAAATCTGTGTCAAAATTCTGACAATTCCTGCTTCTAAGAAAGAAAGCTAAGGAGCAATTTACATTAGGTAGTGTGACATTTATAATGCTTTGAACCCTGCTGCACAAAAAAAATAATATAGAGTATAAGCATCCCTTCTGAAACAGTTTGTCCCTTTCTAAAGATGGAGCGTCTGAGATGGTGCTAGATATATGTATTGTGCTGTTCGGATATTATAGCAAAAGCACTTAGACTTATATACTGCTTCACAGTGCTTTACAGCCCTCTCTAACTTATTTACAGAGTCAGCATATTGCCCCCAACAATTTGGGTCCTCATTTTACCAATCTCGGAAGGATGGAAGGCTGAATCAACCTTGAGCAGGTGAGAATCGAACTGCTGGCAGTCGGTAGAATTAGCTTGCAATACTACATTCAACCACTGCGCCACCACAGCTCTTATATAACCGAGAAGCAAATGTTTGATGTTTTCATGAACTCTGCCAAAATGTTCCCTATTCTAAATAATGTAAGAAACAGTACAGGTAGTCCACAACTTACAACAATTCATTTAGTGACCATTCAAAGTTGCAGGCACTGAAAAAAGTTACTTATGACCAATTTTAACGCTTACCATCGTTGCAACCTTTCTCCTGGTCATGTGATCAAAATTCAAATGCTTGCCAACTGATTCATATTTGTGATGGTTGCAGAATCCCCGGATGGTGTGGTCACCTTTTGTGACCTTCTGACAAGCAAAGTCAGTGAGGAAGCAGATTCGCTTAATATCTGTGTTACTAACTTAACTGCAGTGATTCACTTAGCGCTGAAGAAAAATCGTAAAATGGGGCAAAATTCATTTAACGATTGTTAAATCGCTTAGCAACAGAAATTTTGAGCTCAATTGTGGTGATAAGTTGGTGACTACCTGTATTCATAGTTATACTGCGTATCTGAAAATACTCTGGTGTATTGTATGGGTATTGTGAACCTTTCCCACCTGTTATTCCTGGTGCCTTGGACTATCATTTCTATGTTGGTAGTCCATACTGGCTAGGATTAATGGAATTAATTGCCAAAGCAGTCTGTGGGGACTAGACTTGGAGAAGGCTGCTATAAAAGAATCCAATGAGCCTAATAAATACTGTAATTGACAGGCTAACATTGAGTTAATGATACCAGACCTAAGTGCACCCTACCAATTCATGGAATTAAGTGAGGTTCAAACTGAGGAACTGTTATGTTACAGATAATATTCTCAGCTCTTGGATCACAAATATACTGTTGCCTGCAAGCAGCCAGTAATTCTTAAATTAGGTTTTGCTGCTTCTCTTTCTATAGCAGCAGTTTAGACATAACCTTGGAAGAACTACTACTTTCCAGCCATTAACCATTTTAATTAGATGTAAAGAGCAGGTGGTCTCTCTAAGGGTAAACCAATAAAATAAAGAGGTGATTAAAGGGGAAAGGGAGAAATAAGGTTTCCTTTTTAAGCTCTGGGGGCAGATGGGTACTTTCTTACTGTCCATTTAGAACCAGAGTCAACCCTATAAATCAGTTAGAATCTGGCTGTCAGTGGTAGTTTATTTTAGTGTTTCTCAGAACCATCCATATTTGTCATATTAAAGCAAAGCAGCACAGTTGCTGTTTCTTTATGAAAGAACGCAGTGTTCCCATTTTTGCAGGAATAAAGTTGTCATCACAAAAACAGTACGGTATCTGATATCACCGTTGCCAATGCTTGCAGAATAGTCCTACTTATGAGTTCTACCTTTTGACAATAAAATTCCTTACAGAGGAAGGCATTTCACAACACTTCTATTTTGTAACACTTTAAGACAGAGCTAACACTTTCAAAGACTTGGAAAGTTGGAAGCAATTATCATAGTTTTTGCCTTGTATTTTCATCTGTGTGGTATGGAGAGAATATCCACTCTCTAGGATGCTCTATAACAGAAGAATAGAATTGGAAGGAACCTTGGAGGTCTTCTAGTCCAACCCCCTGCTCAAGCAGGAAACTCGATTCCATTTCAGACCAATCTCTTCTTAAAAGCCTCCAATGTTGGAGGACCCATAACTTCGGGAGGCAAGTCATTCCACTGATTAATTGTTCTGTCAGGAAATTTCTCCTTAATTCTAGGTTGGTTCTCTCCTTGATTAGTTTCCATCTATTGCTTCTTGTTCTGGAACTTTGGAGAATAGGTTGACCCCTTCTTCTTTGTGGCAGCCCCTTAAATATTGGAACACAGCTATCATGTCACCCCTAGTCCTTCTTTCCATTTATTTCATTTCATCTAGACAGACCCAATTTCTGCAACCGTTCTTCATATGTTTTAGTCTACAGTCCCCTAATCATCTTTGTTGCTCTTTATACGTACTCTATATAAGATATCATCTGACTTGGTCACAGTCACAGGGAAAGAACAAGATTATTTAAACACGAGGTTGATCACAAAGAGATTTCCTTGTCAGATTGTCCCTCTATCAGAACATAACACCAGTTTCTCCACATTTGTTATTTAAGTAAGGGGTGGATAAAATAGTGCTCATTTTTCTGGGCTTGGTTTCCAGAAGACTATCATATCTCAATACTCACATGATCCAAGGACAGAGTTTACATGACTGGTGCTTGTTCAGCAATTGTCTGCTGCTTCATGAATCCTCCTGGCCTTTAAGAAGAACTAGAAACATTTTGGAGTTTTTCCTAACTTTTGACACCAAATATGACTTTTTTTTGTGGTAATAAAGAAAGCAAATAAATAGAAAGAAACACAAAATAAAGGACAAGACAATGACAGGAAAAGTTTCAAAGTTTTTATATATATATATATAAAATCTTAATGCACAGTATAGCTTCAACATATATCTATAAGTATGAATTAACAAATTGGATTTGCAACAAAATATGCATCTATGTTTTTCTTGAAGTTTTGATCAGTTAATTATGAAGCTCCTTTCTATATTGCCTTTTCCCAGAAGACACTCATTGTATGACTAAGAAATGTTCTTTGATGCATAAAGAAATTGTATCATCTAAATTAAATACTAAGATGTACAATTTTAGTAATAACTTACTTGGGGGCATTTTTTTAAATCCATACTGTACCACATATCTCTCCCTCTAAAACTCCGTATGGTACTTCATTTTATTTTTAGTACTAGATGAGATCAGCATAATATCTAAAACAAGCTGGTTAGTAAAGACAAATTAAATCCTATTTCTCTAACCATGATTTCAAACCAACTTTTATATTAGGTGTATCTATTCTTGGCAACTTTAAGACTTATGAACTCCCAGAATTCTCCAGCCAGTCATGCCTTAAAGTTGCAAATATTGGACAACTCGGGCTTTATATTACACTTTTAAAAAATAACAATAGCTAGCATTCAGCTAAATAACTGTGATGGATGCATGCGTATGAAACCTTAATAATCGTAGCTGGGCAGACCATACTACTTAGTTAAAAAAATGGATTGAAACAAATGAACAATAAGCTTTCAAAAGATATTAATCACAACAGCTATGCTACTCCCAGGATCAGAGCCAACAACTAGGGAGTGTAAATAGAAGCTTGTGGTCTTCTTATAGTCACTTAATTAAGAATTAATTAGACCTTAGGAATAGAATATTAGGCTTTACAAGTCCTTGCAATGATTCAGTATTGCTCTTCTTAGATTCCTATGTTAAACATTCCTGACTGAAAATTAGGACAGATTCCATCCATGTTTATTTTACAATTATTCCATGGAACATAATCTAAATATGTAAGAGCATGCTTATAATTGATAATTTACCAGTAACCAGAAACTGAATCAGAGATCAAATTTAGATGATAAGCTGGTCAGGAAAACCCTTAAAATGTTAATCTATTTGGGGGATTCTTTTTCTTTGTTGACAGTGTATGAATACTCATCACCCTTATTCATTAATTATCTTTTAACACTAAGGAAAATAATCAACCTTCTCCAGCTGGATCCAGATTCTTAATTACTTAGACTTTAACTCAGCAAAAGAAAAATCTTGCTTAGATTCTAGACTGCAGTATCTTTTTCTCTACTAGTTGTCTAGACTAAAAAGTTGAAAAAAAGATGAAACAAGAAAGGAACGGTAGTCCAGTTCCACAGCCAAGGACCATGACGGGATAAAACTAAAGAAACTGAGTAAGCATGACGCACTGAAATTTTGGAAAGTCCATTTATGAATCAGTGGGAAGAATATGTCACACACTATATGCATTGTCTTTCTGTGATTCAGTAATACACGCAGATGGAAGAGCACACACCTTGTAGCAACATGTTACTTATTTGAAATAATGTATTTACTTCAGGATGAGTCAAGCATATTCAAGGGGCCAAGCACACCTGGTTTTATACCACAGAACTGAAAGATTTGACAGAATAGCTCAAAGCTGAATTGAAACAAAACATTTACAAAGTAATGCAAAAGAAATATTCTGTCAAGAGGACAGCCGGCCAAATCTACTGACTAGAGGATTTGGTAGTATTCATGGAAAAATAATGAAAGCTTTTTTTTTTTAATTCCAGAACTTTATTCCTGCCTCAACACAACCACTGCATTTCTCTCATTTGATTCAAATGTTAAATAGCTGTAAAAGAAATCGCATGATCAAGAGATCCTACATCAACAGCCTTCAAACCGAAAACGTACCGTACATAATGATAAAATTAGCAAGGAAGATGTTCCTCCATATTTATTGTCACTCCATCTCAGGTAATGAATGCCAAAGAACGAAGAAATGGTTATGAATAGAACCAAACAGTAGATGCAACAGTCTGAATATGGCTATCTACAGTATTATGGGCCCATGTTCATTTGGCAAATGTAAATATCAGTTATTGAATCAGTGAATCACTTGACTAAATCTGTGCTGGTTTTCACTGAAAACCACTTCTATCTTTATGATATTTTGATCGTCACATTGTCTTGAATTTTACTCAGATTTAACCTCCATTACACTCCTTGCTCTGTCACTTTACAGCTAGACTACTGCTGTTTGCTCTACCTGGGGCTCTCTTTAAAGATCGTCTGAAAACCTCAGCCCAGGAAGCATGAAACAATCCAGGTGGTTATGGGCATATCTAGATTTGTCCATAGGATACCAGTGCTATGGAAGCTGCATAGGCTGCCCACCTGCTTTTGGGTTCAGGTCAAGGTACTAGTTGCCTTTTTCAAGTCCTAGATACTTCAGTGTCTGGATATTTTCAAGATCATCTCCTATGGTTGGATACAAGACTTATTAAGGCTCCCATCATCAAGAATGCACCATCTAAGGAATCATATAGATGCATTTTGTCACTGATGGCCCTTTCTGTGGAACACCTTTTTCTTTAGCATCTGGAGTCTGGACCAACCCTAACCTTGTTGAGATTCAAAAGAGCCTTAAATCCATGGCACTTCAGGAAAATGCATAGGGGCAATGAGGATTGACCTACCTCCAACAGATGGTGTTGTTAATTACTAAGATTACGCTTTAATGCTTTTTGTTGCCTGATGTAAGCTGCTAAGGCTTTTGTAACCGAGTGGCACACAAATCTTATTAAGTAAGTAACTCTGACTGTAATCAAGTCCCAGCAATTTACAATACAGTAAATAAAACTGATTCAATAAAACTACTTCAGCATTCTCTAAAATGATAAAACTATAGTTGCATCATAATTCTAATTTCATCTTCAACACCTTTCTCAAAGATGCCCAGATAGATGCAACATGAAACACTGGGGGCCACCGCAGAAAAATACCCCCTTCAATCCTGTTCCCTTAATCTCAAAAATATAGGGCACCCTCAGCTTCAAATGACCGTGCCAGATTGGTCAATTCTAGCTGGACTTAATGGTCACAGAGATAGGGTTTCAAAAGCTAAAACCAGCATTTTTAATTGTGCTCAGAAGCTTATAGGAATTCAATGCTGCAATGCAATGCCAGTGTGAGGCGGATATAGTAGCTCTCAAATACCAGCTGGTGGGCCTCTGCATTCTGTCGCAAATTATTCCAAGTACTTTCTAATGTGTTTTCATCATTTGAACGGTGAAAATGGTGTCAATCATTATTGGCAAGGGCTCCCACTCCAGATAGAGCTACAACTGGTATATCACCCAAGGATTCTCCCCAGGTATCCAACAATAACAGTGAATAAAGACACTATGGCAAGGGGCAGGTTTTCTGGTCGGTTCCATAATTGATGGGGCTTTCAGTTACGACAGGTAGAGGAAAAAAGATGCCATGCTAGCAGGAGACTCTATGGTGAGGAAACTGGAGTTCCGGTCGGCTCCAGAATTGAACGGGGGGCTTCCAGTTGCAACCATTGTGGCTCTTTTGAGTGTTTAAGGTTGCTGACCCCTGGTCCAGGATGTAAAAGGTCTTTAGCTATTTTCCCAGCCCTCTTTCTGACTCATGCAATATACTGGTTCTCAATGGAAGGCAGACTGGTTGCAATGGTTTTTTCTGCAGTCCTAACTATTTGTTGAAGTCTGTACCTGTTCTGTTTGGCTGCTGTACCAAACTAGAGAGTTACAGAAGTACAAATGGCAAACTGAATTATTCCTCTGTAGAACTGTGTAGTTACAGTAACAGAATCTTGCAAGGTTGAATGCACTTCTCCCTTTATCTTCAAGAGAACTAGGAAGGGTCAAGCCTGGGACGCTTTCTCAAATTACACTTTTGCCTCTGACCCAATTTTATCTGACTGCTGTCTTGGCTGTAGCTCTTCCTCTGCTGCTCAAGGTTATTTCTATAGGCCTGTGATGGAGAGGCATTGCCCTATGCCACAGGTGACACGCAGAGCCATATCTGAGGGCACGCGAGCCGTTGCCCTATGTCAGCTCCAGTGCACATGTGCGTGCTGGCCAGCTGATTTTTGGCCTTCCAGAGGGCAGGGGGAAGCTGTTTTTGCCCTCCTCAGGCTTCAGGAAAGCCTGGGGATGGTGCAAAACGGGCCCAATGGGCCTACCGGAAGTTCTGAACCTCCAGTAGGTCCATTTTTCACCCTCCCCAGGTTTCAGGAAAGCCTCCTGAAGCCTGGGGAGGGTGAAAAACTGCCCAACGGACCTACAGAGGTCCAGAGGCTTCAGTGAAGCTTGTGCGCATGCGTGGGGCGATGCAGCATGGGTAGTTGTGTGCACATGCATGCGGGGAGAAGGCATTGCATTGTGGGAACATGCGCACGTGACCCCCCTGCGCTCCCCCCACTTTTGGCATGCAATGACAGAAAGGTTATCCATCACTGCTATAGGCTATTCAACAAGTACCCAGCTGTGGACCTTGATGGAAGCAGCACAGATACTCCCCCTCCTATGTAGCATCTTGTAACTGAAGACAGACACCGTTTCAACAAGGGGTAGACACAGAACAACGGTTATACAACATTACTGTATCCAGAGACGGTCTCTTGAGAAATTACTGCATCACTACCTCCTGTATGTAGCACAATTCCTTCTCCCAATGAGCCATTAACTACTCAAATGATCCTGTTACTCAAGACACCTCATCACTGCATGAATGAGTTAGAAGGGGAATGAGTCGCTCACAACTCATTCTAAACAGCAGTGTATCATAGTCTATAAGATGAAATGACTCCCAGATCACTAAGAGGATTTCCCCTATTATCACTTCAGAACCTATCCATGGCAAGGTTGTATTTCATTAGTTTCATAATTGTATAGGGCCGAACTGAGTATTAGAGAATACAAAACAAATTTGTCATTCCCATTGTGGGAAGATAGATCCATCTGGTTCAGTTCCAATCCAGGAGACAAACACGGGAGACAAAATGGAGGCTGGAGGCTGACTGGAAAGAGGGTCCATTTATTGATGAGGCAGAACCACCAACCACATGTTCTGGTGCAGCTGACAAAATGGAGTTGAGAGTGAGGGGTTTTATACCTTAAGAATTGCACTTCAGCTTCCTGTTCTTATGCAGGAACATGCATTCTATTGGCTGTTGTCAGACTCCCATGGGGCCATGTAGGAGTTACAGCTGGCTCTATAGCAGTGATGGGGAACCTATGGCACGCGTGTCACAGGTGGCACACGGGGCCATTTCTGAGGGCACGTAAAAAACGACCCAACGGGCAAACCGCAAGTCACTTCCCTGAAGGCTCCGGAGGTTTCAGGACGCTTCCCTGAAGCCCCCGGAGGGTTTAAAATGGCCCAGCAGGCAAATTGAAGTCACTTCCGGTTTGCCTGTTGGGTG
>JANHFT010009006.1:23569-38244 GCA_032467955.1 Pseudoxenodon macrops
ATCTATCTATCTATCTATCTATCTATCTATCTATCTATCTACCTACCTACCTACCTACCTACCTACCTACCTACCTAATCTAGCTTCTACTTCCTTATGTAAACAAATGCACTTTACAAATACCGTAATAATAGTTTGTATCCCTAGAAGGCTATTGAGAAAATAAATTGATAATGACAAGCTTAAGCAGAGAAAAATATGATCTACAATAAGTCCTCCAATTGTATGAGCTTTTTCCCCCAAGAGGTTGTTCCAAGGGCATCCTGTTGAATTTGAAAGCGTAGTTGGATAATCTAAATTGATTAAAGATGAAAGATTGTGAAGATAATGTAGCATCAATACTGGCTTGAGAGAGAATAACTTTTTTCTCCTTGATAGTTCCATT
The DNA here is from genome assembly GCA_032467955.1 of Pseudoxenodon macrops. Lineage (NCBI taxonomy): Eukaryota > Metazoa > Chordata > Lepidosauria > Squamata > Pseudoxenodontidae > Pseudoxenodon > Pseudoxenodon macrops. The sequence goes on from JANHFT010009006.1 coordinate 23,955, forward strand.
CATCAAATGGACAGGCAGTCAACTTTCTGGGACATTAAGCTGAAACATGTTCCTGTGAAATTCACCTTTCTTTTTTCACATAAAGAATTTCATCGTAGAACCACAGAAGATGAAAAAGTGGAGTCTACAGATAGCAAACTGGAAGATAAAACACAGAAGTGTTTTAATAGTTAAATAGACCAGAACCTTTGCCTGAGGGCCTTTAAAGGTAGGAATTAGCTGCTAGTTTTTGGCTGACTGGTATTGTGTCACTGTGGAAACAATGGATTTGTCCAGATCTTTGAAATGATAGAATTTTATTACAGCTTTAGATGCTGTTTTATTTCAGTACTGCAATGAAATACAAACACACATGCATACAAGTGCTTCTACAAGGCATTTTTAAAGAGTTTTTCTTTAACAAAACATGTAAATTCCATATGTCCTTAATTTTTTCCCCTATTCTTAGTCTAGCCATTTTATACATTAATCTTCATGATACATAGTTTAAATGGTGCTCATATTGATTTACCTGTAGTGTACTTCATAGAATGCAGTGATCAATAAATTATGTATGTACTGCATGGAACATGGAATGTTAGCTTCAATTTGGAGAATTTACTAGATTGCCTTCACTTAAATCAGAGAAACTAGCACACTTGGAAGACTTACATTTTATTTGGCTCTGGTTAAAAGCATTGTTAATAGCTATAAATGATGGAAATTGGAGTAAAAACAACTAATGGTTGTTTTATTATATATGGTTCCCCAAATATCATGGATTAAAACATTTTATAATTTCTTTTAATATGTATTCCTATATGCGTGTTCTCATATGTGGTTTGTTAACCGATCTTTTAGTAATCTTTTATCTTTTATATTTTTAATTTAATTGTTCATTACCCTCAGACCTCCATTTATTTTGTGACTTTCAAATAAAAAATAAGCTAATACATTCTTGTTGCACTCATCCGTATCTTTCTGATGCAATATTTTGTGGAGATGTACAATAAGTCTTTTTAATCTTATTGCTCAGCTTCAAAGTCAAAAAAGCATCTGAATGTATACTGTCTTAATATTTATGAAGCCTTTTTAATATTCTTTTGACCTGTAATAAAATTCATTCCACCTGAGTTACGCTGACTATAAGGAAACAGGAGTTGAAAATCTGAACCAGATAAACGAATATTTTACTCCTCCAAGAACTAGAAAGAAAACAAGGTACAAAATGTATTCTATTATATAGACTCACAAATTCAGAAGCTGATACCTAGCTGCAGTGATTCAAACTCAGTGTACAACTCTGAATATCTATTATCACCCAACAGACAGCTAGGATCCAAAAGTTTGTTTTTTTCACATATTCATCGGCTCAGAATAAAATAAAAGGCTGTTATACAGAAATGTTGGGTGGAAATTTGGATTTATGTGTTGTATCAATTAGCAAATGAAAATGATGATTTTCAAAAATCATGTCTCCAAAGAATAATCTGGTCAAATTGCAAGCTGCAAAATGGCAGGAAAGGCTGGCAAATTTCTGCCCTGTTACAAGATAAAACCTTTAAGAAAAAGAAATGGGAATCTGGAAGTAGTCCCAATATTTAGCCACACCTGAATGACAGGTTGAAGTGGCACACAACTCAATTGGTCACCCTCTTCTACAAGAGGGTAAAATGTGTTATATTTCTTGTTACGTTGTTGTCATCATTTCCATATTTGCTTTGCAAGTTTGAATATTAGTGTATTAGCATATTTGCATATATACATTTTATCCAAATCAAGGACTTTGCAGAGAGGGAAACATTTATTTGTGTATCTTCCTTCCCGCCCATCTTTATAGTATTTTCAGTCTAAAATTATTTAGCTCTATGGTTGCTAAGATTCATATTTATTTGTTTGGTTGTTTGTATCCCACCTATATTATTTTTACAAATAACATAACTCAAGGTTATTTTTACAAATAACCCCAACACAGTTTTTGTCTCCTATTTTACCCACAACAACAACCCTGTGAAGAGAGAGTGACTGGCCAAGGACACCCAACTGGTCTTCATGGCTAAGGCAGGACTTGAATTCATAGTCTCTTGGTTTCTATCCTGGTGCCTTAACCAGTATACAAAACTGGTTCATTTGATAGAAAATGTGCCGTTTTAAATTTGGCTTTCCTTTTGTAGGAAAATATTTCAGGGGGTTGAAATCAGCTAAAATCTTTCAGCTCTATAGTTATCATAGATGAAGATTTAAAATCCACAGCCCAAACCCTACAGGATTTCTAGAATAGCAACTGTTAGTCTCTGGAAGCAAGAAGAACAGATCATTTTTAACACTGAGATTTATTTTGGCATAAGCTTTCCTGGTAGTTGAAATGAAAGTACTGAAAAGTACATGGAAGTGAGAAAATAAATAACAGAAAGTAACTTTTTGTGCAAGAAACATAAGATATATGCCTGTAAACATCTTCTATAACTTCAGTCCTGCTTTAGGATCAACAAACTCAAGAGCTTTTCTCAAGAATGTAGAGGAGAACTTTGAAAAATAAAACACAGAATCAAAACAAAGACCTTGGAGATAAGTGAAATATGAAAAAAATGTGTGGCTTTTGCAATTAAAAGCCTTATCTCAAGTGATACTGCCTGCGAGCAATATTTATGCATGTAATTCTTTTCCCCCCCAGTTCGATATAAGAATTATTCTTGTATTCTTATTATTAACTTCTCCAACCAGATATTCTCCAGATGTGTGCTGGAGCTACTTCCAGGGATGAAATTGCTGACATTTTTTGCCCTAACTTAAACGGAGAGCACCAGATCAAGTAAGACTGGTTTATATCTTGGTAATAATAATACAATCAATTGGAAATGTAGTTTCGGCTATCAAAAAATGTAAAAAAGTAATGCAAGATTGGAATATGTGAAGAGATCATAGAATTGCCAAGAGTTTGACTTGATTGAATGGATAACATCATATTATGAACCATGGTGACGCAGTGGTTACAATGCAGTACTGCAGGCTACTTCTGCTGACTACTGGCTGCCTGCAGTTTGGCAGGTCAAATCTCACCAGGCTCAAGGTTGACTCAGCCTTCCATCCTTCCGAGGTGGGTAAAAGGAGGACTCAAATTGTTGGGGGCAATATGCTGACTCTGTAAACTGCTTAGAGAGGGCTGTAAAGCAGTGGTGAAATCCAATTTTTTTTACTACTGGTTCTGTGGGCGCGGCTTGGTGGGCATGGGAGGGGAAGGATACTGCAAAATCTCCATTCCCACCCCACTCCAGGGGAAGGATATTGCAAAATCTCCATTCCCACCCCACTCTGGGGCCAGCCAGAGGTGGCATTTGCGGTTCTCCGAACTACTCAAAATTTCTGTGACCAGTTTCCCAGAAACTGTCAGAACCTGCTGGATTTCACCCCTGCCTGAAACTCTCACTGCTTCCCACTTAACAACTTACGCATCTCAGGTTTATGAAGGCAGCTGGGACTCCTTGGATTGTTATCGCTAAGCAATGCGGTTATGAAGCACTGCATTTTATGACTGCATCACTTTGCAACAGCAATCCTGGCGCCAACTGCTATCATAACTGCCTGTGTTAAATACTGAGACCTAACGACTAGTCCGTGAAGTTACAGTTGCAGTATCCCCAGAGGCGTATGATCATGATTTGGGCCCTTGGCAACCGGTGCACATTCCATGGTCACGTGATCGACATTCGTTACCTTCACATCCTGCTTCTGACAAGCAAAGTCTATGGAGAAATGGCAGGATTTTTGCAAATTGTGAACACGTGATATTGAATTTAATGACTGTGAGTTAATGACCACAGCAGTAACTGACAAACTGCCACTGTAAGTCGGGTGTGCGTGTGTGTGTGGTGTCACATGATTTTTTACTTTATGACATAGATATATCTAGACTTAGTCTTTGGTGTTGGAGAAGACTCCTGCAAATACCATGGTCAGCAAGAAAACTAATCAATGAACCATCAAACAAATCAACTCAAAAGTTCTCATTCTAGACACAAATCAACAGGCTCCAATTATCCTGCTTCAGACACATTCTGTGAAGATTCAGTTCTCTCGAAAAAGCTCTTATGCTGGGAAAGGGGGAAGGAAAGAGAAGAAAAAAAAGGATGACCAATAGCAAGGTGGATGGCTTGTAACAGTGGCAATGTGTATGCTGTTGAAAGAACAGCTTAGGGATAGATCATCATGGAAAAAAATATATATGTGATTGTTAGGAGTTAAGAGACACTTGATGGTACCTAATCAATCAGGCTTAATATTGACACTTTTTCTTTTTCTTTTTGCTCTTTTTTTCAAATGGGATTTCCTTTGTTTTTTGTTTTGTTTCTCAAATAGCTTGACTGTTTTATTATTTGTCTTTTGTAGTCCTGCCCTCTATTTTTTCATAATCTATAAAATATAATAAAAATTATGGGAGGCGGAACTTAATTCACCAAAAAACCTCTAATTAAATGGATTTAAAAGGAATTTAATCTACAAAATTAAGAGGAAGATTACTCATAGGTCAATTCCTTCAAAAATTATTATTCCTCCCACCTCCATTTATTTGTTCTGAATTCTAAGCGAGTCAGCATGTCGCACCAAACAATCTGGGTCCTCATTTTACTGACCTCAGAAGGATGGAAGGCTGAATCAACCTTGAGCCGTTCAGGATCGAACTGCTGGCAGTCGGCAGAGTTAGCCTGCAATACTGCATTCTAACCATTACATCACCACTGTCTGTTACTCTCTAAACACATTCTTATAAACATTCATGTGGACATACTTAACATAAATATGTCAATTCTTTTTCTCCTCCCCACTCTTCCCATTCCATTGATCTCAATAGTTTTGCCCTTAAATATACCTATTATCTCTCTGATTCCATTTATCCCCAGATCATTCCCATACAGGACCTAATGCTTTCCCCAAGTCCTTGATTCTCCTAATGCAGTGCTTCTCAATCTTTTCCCTTCATTCCCAAAACTGCTTATTGGAAAGTCTTGTTAAACTTTGATGATCGGTAGCAAGTCCTTTCCTTCAGCACCACTGTAACGTCGAACGGTCATAATTTGAGGGTTACCTGTATGATCAAAATGATATAATTGAATATTTATTTCATTTCAACAAATCATCATTGATAATTACATCAATTTTCAACTTAATAGGAATATTTTGGGATAATTTTAATATATTTTAGTTCCCAAGGCATTCTTCAACTTAATTTAAATGTCTGTATTGTGATAAGTAATGGATTCATGTGCCGTTACCCAAAGAAAAACCACTTTTTACCCAATTTGGAGTAATTTATCCAGATTTGGGAAGTACTGGCCCAATGCATTTTCCAAGGTAAACACTGTGAACCAAATTTGTTTAGGAATGTACAAGAGTGGCAGGGTGGGGAGAGCACCTCCCCAAATCTCAGCTAGTCCTCAGTTAAGAGGAACACAAAGTAATATGCCCTAAAGGCATTTAGACCCGGAAGAAACTATATTATGATTAATAAATTAACTAGGAAGACAGATTTTAGATATACGACTCTAAAGTGTATTTAAAGAGACTTCAGGACACACAAGTCTCCGCTATCATCATGATCACCCTCACTCATATCTTAAAAGCTTGCCTTGTGCTAGTTCTTTTTGCAAAACCCAATCAATTCTTGGTTTTTAGATGCTCTGTCTTTCATGCTCAGTGGAAGCAACTGATCCAGAATAACCTACCTCATCTCTGCAGAACAAATGAAGAAATTCCACTGCAATGCATATACGAACTGACAGACTTCAGATTTCCTCTGGAAGTTCATGAAGTCAGTAGTAGAGACAACGCAGTTATAATTTATGAGTTCCTCCAACAGATTTCTTGTCTTCTTTCAAATGTCCATTCCTACCATGCCTGGAATTCAACATGTTTCGAAAACCTAAAGAACGTCCTTTACCAGCAAACGAAGAACCTAGAAACGTGCTTGAATGCAACTGAGATGCACAAGGGGCCAAGGAATTGTAACAACGTGACATCTTATTTGCTAACTCTAAAAGTGAAGAGATATTTTCAAAGAATGAACAATTTCCTAACTATGAATCAATACAGTAGTTGTTCCTGGGAAATGATCCACTCAGAAGTTAAAGAATGCATGCTGTTCATAACCCATCTTCTTAAAAAGCTTTAAGGTAACTTTTCAGTGTGCTTCATATATAAAGTATGTGAGAAGGGAGTAAAATATTAATTAATATTAAGAATATTAATATTAAATTAATATCTTATAAATATTAATATTAAATTAATTTTAAGACTATTCTGTATTTTCATAAGTTGTCTTGTAGATTTATAGAAGATAAGGCATTCAGAAATTCCTCATCTATAAACTAAATTAAATACAACTTGGCCAAGAAATTAATTGAGACATTCATAGATTATGCCAGTTTAAAATAAAATAAAGACTAGTATGTGAACAAGCAGTATGGTAGAATAAACTCTTTCCATTTCTTAAAACTGGTAAGTATTTATGAAAAGAAATGTCTGAATTCAAATTATAGGGTACTCAAATTAGATAATATCATTAGACAGTTTGAAACTGTATTTGCTGAAAAGTTTGTGCTTTTCCAGAAAGATTTAAATATAATCATAGGTTTAAACTATTAGATATGTCTCTTTATTAAATTTATCCATTGGTGTGAAGCAAATACAAACTATGTTTGCAAATATGTTGCTCACAGTTTTTTTCACACTGAAATTTTTTACTTAAATGTTGGTGAATGGAAACAATGGGGGAAAATGGCATATACTTTAGAGAACTTTTTAATGTTCATGGTGGCCATAAGTTAGAAAAGTAATTTTTATAGCAATGGGAATTATGAATAGATTGTACTTTGAGATTTGCACACTATACCATTGTTGTAGCATAATAATAAAGGTTATCCTTTTAATACACATAAAGTCATCTGGCATTTTAATTTAGCAATGTAAGGTTAAGATAGTAACTAAGTTACAGAATAATTTCCTCTATATCTTACTTTCATTTTACAACTTAATGTCAATAATATCTTCTTATGTTGGGACAAGTGACCACTGACTGCAATTTTATTTTAGAAACAATTTTTTAAATCATGCTTTTAAAATACTATCTAAAAAATCAATAGCTCTATTACAGAAACACTGCTTTCTTTAAAACCAGAATTTAGCACAAATAGACTAAATCATTACTCTCAAACTCCATTTCTAGTCCATTTATAAAGTATCAAGAAGGAAATATTTCTATGCTGATTGAAAATTAAGGAAGATTTCATTAACTTACAGCACTATAAAAAGCATCTAAAGAGAGGTTTCACATCATGTCTTGAGTCCAAAATTAATGATTGAATGATTAAAGCAGTCATATCCTTTGGATGAAGTTACATTGCCTAAGAACTGCCACAACTGTTGGTGCTTTTCATGGTTAACAAATAGTTTGAACAAGGACTGCCTAATTGACATTGCTACCTACTACATTGCTACCTACTACAGTTGTAATGGAAGGAACAAAATGCATATCTATGGTATCCTAACTTTACTAACCTTGGACTCCTTTGCCTCAGATAAAATACAGGCGCATAGCAATACAAACCACCGTATCACTCATTTTTCTGCTCATAAATGAATCCAGTCATCCGAAGATTCTGTCAAAGGACAGGAGGAGGATGTATTATGGCTGCAAAATCATTCCATCAGGTTCTAGATTTAGTTGTCACACTGTGTTTTGAGCAGCTTATTGGAAGACAACTAAATTCATTCAGCTACTAACATCCCTTCCTCAATCATCTGAACACTCCTCTCATTAATCAGACAATGAAAATATCCTTCCACAAAATTATACTCTTACATCCTACCCTCTTATTCTTCTCCTATTTTATTGAAATTCATGTTAATTCTTTTAATATGTCCAGCAATTATCTCAGAGAACCTCTACTGGTGTCCTTTTTAACAGTTAGGTACATTCAGAAACAATATTATTCAGGGGGTGAAAAAAGTAGTACCCTAAATCCCAAAGAGAACTATAATCTTTCTCAATGTGATATCCTCCTAATGTGTAAACTGAACTATAACACCCTTTTTCCTCAACCCAAAATGATAACTACTTGTGTTTATTGCTCTAAGAGATATAGAGTGCATCTGATTTGCGAACAACTCAATCTAATTCGATAAGTCTATTTAATTAGCATAATTATTAAATTTAAATAAAACATTTGGCTATATATTGAAATATAAAAGGAAGAAGCATATGCAAAAAGGCAAAGCATCTGCTTTCATATCCTGCTTAAGTACAGGTAACCCTCAAGTCATAATTGAGCCCAAAATTTCTGTTAAGTGAGACATTTGTTAGGTGAGTTTTGTCCCATTTTACAACCTTTTTTGCCTCCGTCGTTAAGTGAATCTGCAGGTGATAAGTTAGTAACCTGATTGTTAAGTGAATCTGGCTTCCCCATTGACTTTGCTTCTTTCAGAAGGTTGAAACGTGATCACATGACCCTGGGACACAGCAACAGTCATAAGTATGAACCAGTTGCCAAGCATCTGAATTTGGATCACAAATATCATGGGGATGCTGGAAACTGTGAAAAACGGTCATAAGTCTCTTTTTTCAGTGCTGTTGTAGCTTTGAACAGTCACTAAATGAACTGTTGTAAGTCGAGGACTACCTGTATAGAAGTCTTAAAAGATGCCAAGCTGGCCACTGTTACAAACAAAACAGCTGATTAATATACTTCAAATATTCCTTTGATTCTCACAACTGTTCATTTAGCAACTGTTCAAAGCTGTGACAGCACTGAAAAAAGGGACTTGTGACTACTTCTCACACTGAACAACTGCAGCATCCAACAATCCTATGATCAAAATTCAGGCACTTGGCAAACAGCACGAATTTATGACTTTTGTATAACCTCCAGGATCACACGATCCCCATTTGTGACCTTCCCAACTGGCTTCCAACAAACAAAGCCAATGAGGCAAACTGGATTCACTTAACAAACACGCGATTCACATAACGACCTGGGTTGATTCACATAACAACCATGGCAAACGAAAGTCATAAAATTGGGTGTATCTCACTTAACAACGGCCTCACTTAGCAAGAGAAATTTCAGTCCCACTCCGTGAGGTAATAAGTCAAGCTCTACCTGTACAACACTTTTTTGACAGTTCTTAACAGTGTTCTCAACCAACTGCAATAATGGCACTAACTCTTCACCTGTTTTCCAACAGGCAATATTTTCTGTCCCTTCGCTCAGGATATCAATGGACATCACAAGCACCAATGTTGGAACTGATCTATACCATTCAGAACAGCAGCAGTTTCAATTAGCCAATGCATTTTGCTGCAGCTCTTTGCCAACTTCCTATCTGTGAATGAAGAACAGTTATGAATTGGTCTACCAAAAAGTCAGAGTAATTTATTATTAATTCCATTTTATCCTTAAACACGTATGCTGGACTTTTACATCGATAGAGCTTTTAAGAATCTTTAACGAATTTAACCATAAAACAAATATACACTGGAAAGGCACTTTCTCCTTTTTGCACAACTGTCATAGATTTGAAAGATGTTTATCCAGGGAATTGTGAAAAAGTTTGGCCACGTAGGATTCATAAGCTAAATCTGAGATTTAAGAGTAGCTTGTTGATACACCATCATGAGGATATCAGCACATAAAATACATGCTATAAAACTTGGTTTACCAATCACAATACCCATTTTCGCAAATACACTTTATACTGATGTGTGAGTTGTGAAAAGTTCCCCTGGAATTAATGTTTGTAAAACAATGTACTGAGTTTGAAAGAAACTCGACACACCAGTTAAATGTGCCTGGGGATACGAAATCATGATAGGCGGTAAATGTTACCATGAACACATTAAAAACTAAAATAATTTCCTTTACGAAGTAATGTATTTTTTTAATGACATTCATCTTTTGTTATGAAGGTTAAGGTTTCTGTGACCCAGCAGCGCCGGCAGAGTTGAACATGACCAAGATATTTATTTAATTTATTATCTGACATTTCTGCAACAATGACAGGTTTTATAGCTGCATGTGTAGACAGAAGTTGACTGAAAATCAGTATGTAAGTAGACTTGAAAGTTTTCAGGGAATACCAAGGTGAAACACTCACACATAAAAGCAATTTAAAAGGAAATTGTGGACTTTTGCCAGAAAAAGTAGTCCTCACTTGCCAACTGAAATTGGGACCAGCAACTCTATTGCTAAATGATCCAGTTGTAATGTGGAAAAAAAATCACATGATCATACCTGACCTACATCAGTTTCTCTGTTCTGTCTGCGGTTGTTAAGCAAATCACCGTGAGTCGCTAAGCATGACATCACACAACTTCGACTTGCAACCTCCTGCCAGTTTTCTCATTGACTTTGCTTGTTGGAACCAGGCTGTGAAACTCATAAATAACAATCACAGGATCACAGGATGCTGTGACCATCATCAATGTGTGTCAGTTGCCAAGCAACGCAATCTGAATTACATGACATTACATTAGCTGTAAATTTGAGGATCGGTGGCAAGTCTCCTTTTATAATACCGTTGTCACTTTGAATGGCCAGTGAACAAGTGGTTGATAAACGAGGACTACCTGTATTCATCCTTATCCTTTTTATGACAAAGCAAATAAAGCCCTCCAACAGATAAGCTCTTAGCATTGTATTAATTAAATATACTTGAATAAACATGTTTTTCATTGTCTTAAATGTTCTCATTGTCTTAAATACTGTCAATTTATTTTGTGAGACAGTCAACATATAATTAATAGAAATGTGATTTGGCCTTGGACTATGTTTGTTTCAGAAATTCACCCCACAGTGTTCGCTGTCTCCTACTAAATTTGTAATTTAAACTTAATAAAACTGTGTTTACAAGTTGTGATAAACTATTTATTTTAACCATGGTTTGTTTGTTTATTCGCAATAGTCAGATTCACTTATTAGGCCATAAGTTAGCATTTACAAATCACAATGATTAGATCCACACAGTACATTAAGCCAAAACCAATAAACCATATTATGGTTTAGTGCAAACTCGGTCAATTTATACTTTTAATAATCCTCCCTAAATCAGGAATACTTAATCAGGAATACATACTGTAAATGTTGCAGTAACAATGGGGGGGGGGGGGGAGGAGAGATGTTGTGGAAAAGAAATAATGGAAAAGAATAAATGCAATTTTTGATAATAGAAGGCCCTGATTTATTTATTTAAAGCAACCAGACATTAAAAATACAATTAACATACTGTAACTGTTTAAAATATTTTTAGTTTACAAGTGGACCACGTAGTAATGGCTCTGAGTTTTAATTTAAGGTTAGAGCTTGAATTATTTGCCAGTTCAAAACTCTTGGCAAATCTTGGTTGTAAATGTAGTAGAAATTCTACTATAACTAACTACATTTTACAATATATTTAGCAATCATAATTGGGACCAACAACTCAACTGTTAAGCAGAACAGTAGCTAAGTTAAACAGTAACTGTGCTTACAATCTTACTTCAGTTTTCTTTGGTTTATAGACCTGCAAAGGTCATAAATATGGGAATTTATCATAAAGTTATTTTTTTCACCACTGTCATATCTGCAAATAGTCACTAAACAAAGGCAGCTGGATGGAACAGAGAATTAGAAGTTTTCTATTCTCCAAAATCAATGGGTTTATGTTGTTAAAAAAGTTAAATATTTGTTATTCTTAAAGTGAGATTAATAAAAAATGAGTTTTAAAGAAGAAAAAGAGGTTTAAATAGTGTTAGTTGGTTATCTTATATTTCAGTTGCAGAGATGGGTTCCTACTGGTTCTATCCGGTTCTATAGAGTAGGTAGTAACTCCGTGATGAGGTCATGGAGCCGTTTCCTTCGGTGTCTCCGTGGGCGCTGCCATTTTGGATTTTGGTTATGCGCATGTGCAGAAGCTAAACTTTGCTTCTGTGAACATGCAGAAGCTATTTTTTGATTGCCTTGCGCGTGCGCTCGAGGCGCGACCCTGAGCGAACCGGCAGTAAGAAGATTCAGAACCCACCTCTGTTCAGTTGTAATGAATTTGAATGTATTTTCATCATTATTTTTGGCTGAATTTGTAATATTGCTTATTCTTAGTACAGTATGTGAACAAGGCACTTGGAAAGAGTTTATGATTTAAAGATGTTACTATATTTTAAATATATACCAAAAATAGAATTTATGAAGACTTTTGGCATTCTTATGCATGGATTGCTGCTAAAAAAAATCATTGCATATTTCTGGAAACTCATGTATAATGTGTTTACAGATTCCAAAGACTGGATGGATGAAATAGGTCAACTCTCAGCCTTTAAATTGGTTCTTTAGCAACATAAAGAAAAGACTGGACAATGGGTTTCTGTGTGGTCACGGTTTCATTCAATCTTTAAAAACCGAGGCTTAGACACAGCCATAATTATTACAGACATAGTTGTATATTCATAGATGGTCATCAACTTACAACTACAAATGAGCCCAAAATTCCTGTTGCTAAGCAAGACAGTTGTTAGGTGAGTTTTGCCTCATTTTATGACCTTTCTTGCCACAGTTGTTAAGTGAATCACTGCAGTTGTTAAGTTAGTAGTACAGTTGTTAAGTGAATCTGGCTTCCCCATTGATTTTGCTTCTTAGGTCGCAAAAGGTGATCACATAACCCTAGGATACTGGAACCATCATAAATATGAGTCAGTTGCCAAGCGGCTGAATTTTGATCATGTGACCATGGAGATGCTAAAATGGATGTGTGAAAAACAGTCATAAGTCACTTTTTTCAGTGCCATTGTGACTTTGAATGTCATTAAATGAACTGTTGTAAGGTCAAAGACGACCTGTATTAATTTAAAAACCATTGATTGAATGAAACATTTGAGGGGGATGTCCTGTTATTTTCTTACATTGATGATACAGGAAGGGACCAACACTTTCTGAAGATGATGTATCAGAACTGATTATTCAAGAATAAACAGATGGAGTTGGATCAGAATCTACTATTCTGGACCATGTTGAATGGCTGGTCATGCAAAGCCACCATGTACATGATAGCATGCATCATGTCTAATTCAGTGGTGAAATCTACTTATCTTCCCTACCAGTTTGGAAGTACGCGCTTTGCACGTGCACTGTCACATGTGCTTTTTCACCTGATGTGCATGCACAGAAGCTTTGCGCATGTGCAGAGGGTGAAACCCCCTGGAAATTGTGACATTTGGGCGGGTGGGCGGAGCCTCATGCTATGGCCACCACCGGTTCTCCGAACCACCGGCGGCCGCCACTACCTATTCGCCCAAATAAGACCATGTAGGTAACATTTCACCACTGGTCTAATTCCTTTGGGCCACCATACCAACAGAGGTGTTTCAACCATTTTGGAGGAATCTTGCTGGTCGTGATAACTGGATCCTTGACACTAGTAACATGGTGCTGTCATAGTTGGATAGAATAAATGGATAATGACTAAATAAAATAGAAGCTTATTTTATTTATTTATTTATTAGAATTTATCAAACAAAAACCAGAATAAAATTTAAAAAAATACAATGACAGGGACAACTTAAGCATTCCCAATGTAAAAAATAATAATCTCTGAGCTACTATTCTTGAAACCACACCCCAATCTTGCATGATTTTTTTTTGGGGGGGGGAGTGTTCAGAAGCTATGCAAGATTGGGGTGTGCTCTTTAGCGTTGTGTGGAATTAGCACAAGAGGACCATGCTCTCGGGCTGTCTCTGGAGCCTCCACAAATCAAGAGAGAATGGGGGTGTGTGCTTTTGAGTATTTTTTGGAAGGTGCAGAGGCTATGGAAGAATATATTCTGATGCTGCTTCATGAATGAAGGCCTCGTGTTACCCAGAGCAACCGCGGGTAGACCACAGGGCCTGTCAACAGAAAGAAAACACTGCCTGAAGTAAAACAGTGTGCAAAATAGATCCTAGGGAGATCTAGGCCATGGGAGCAATCATATACACATAGTCCTCAACATACGACCATAATGGAGGCCAAAACTTATGTTGCTAAGTGAGAAATATGTTAAGTTAGTTTTGCCCCATTTTACGACTTTTCTTGCCACATTTGTTAAGTGAATCACTGCAGTTGTTAAATTAGTAACATGGTTGTAAAGTGGATCTGGTTTCCCCATTGACTTTGCTTGTCAGGTTATAAAAGGGGGTCACATGACCCTGGGAAACACTACAACAGTGTTTCCCAACCTTGGCAATTTTAAGATATCTGGACTTCAACTCCCAGAATTCCCCAGCCAGCTGGCTGGGGAATTCTGGGAGTTGAA
>JANHFT010009006.1:74577-85396 GCA_032467955.1 Pseudoxenodon macrops
CAATCGAGTTTGGAGCGGTTTACCTTGAGTTTGTATCTATTGTTTGCCCGTGTATTATTGCGGTTGAAGCTGAAGTAGTTGTTGACAGGTAGGACATTGTAGCAGACAATTTTGTGTACTATGCTTAAGTCAGACTGTAGGCGGTGTAGTTCAAGGTTGTCCAAGCCCAACATTTCAAGCCTGGTGACATAAGGGATTCTATTGTGAGCAGAGGAGTGGAGTACTCTTCTCGTGAAATACCTCTGGTTCTTGCTGACCCTGGTGATGACTGATCCGATATGGGTTTCTGTAACTCATGTCTCATGAGTTGTTATTTATGGGAGAGACATTCTTCATCTGACTCCTCTAATGAGTTCTGCCCAGTATGATGAACTATGGAGTAACTCTCATCTTCCTCAAGGCACATAAGCCCCACAATCCCACCAGGTCACAAGCTCCACCATTACTTTAATATAGTGCCTATCACCACACCATCATCACCACCTTTGGAGGAGCAATTTGTCTGGGTGACCCACAGGAGAACAGTTGGACACGTAAGACTTTTCTAATATTTTATGCAACATAGACTTAATAAAACTCATACATCAGCATTTTGTTGTATTGTCTTTGGCTCATCAGGGTGTAAATAGACTTCAAGGTAATTTTTAATCTATATGGAAATTAGATGCTATTACCGAGGCACCATGCAAATCAGTCAACATGGGAAAGGGAAGGAAGCATCATCATTTGTTGAACACTCACCTGCAGATGGAGATGAATTGGATTTATTTTAGGAATGCTTTTGATGAATCTGTTAACATAGTGATACAGCTTTCACTTATACATTTGTGTCTCAGTGTGGAAATGTCAGCTGTTATTTATGATTTTTCATGGTATGTTCATTGTATCTTTTCAGCTGATGCAGTTTAGTATTGGACTCTCTAAGAATAGTGACACAATGACTTTATTTTCCCATTTTCCCATGAGATGTTTGAGAAAGGTTGCTGGAATAACCAGAAGAAGAAAAAATCAGAAATAAGACTATAAGAGAAAGAATTGGCATAGAACCAATCATTAAAAAGTGATTTGCTCATCTGCGATTCCATACTGTATAAGGCATACACAAAAAGAGAAGTTCAAAGAACATGAGGAAGATCCGGAAGAAGATGGAGAGACAACATCAAAGGCACACTACAACAACATCAATTAACAATGGTTAAGGCCACCAGAAGAACAAGAGCCAGAATGTTGTATCTTCTTCAATACCCAAACTGGAGGAGGAAGAGGAGGAGAAGGGAAGGGTGGAAGGGGAAGAGCAGTAGTAGCAGTAGTAGTACCGGTAGTAGTAGTAGTAGTAGGAGGAGGAGGAGGAAGAAGAAGAAGAAGAAGAAGAAGAAAGGATGATTTCAATGTATTGATTAGCCAAAGTGTATTCTGAAAATGTTAGTCAAAACTAAGACATGCGACATCTGCATTGTAACATTTTATGGAAATGTACTTTGCATCCTAGCAACCGCAAAGAATATAACTCTTTCTTGAATCAAAGTCACAGGGAAGCCATTTCAGAGTAAAATTTATCCTGCTATTGTGTACTATTTATCAGAAAACCACACGTAAAAAGAGTAGGGTTCTATATGCAGGCATATAGTTTTACAATTTACTGCAGAATTCATGCCTTAACACTGCCTCCCGAAAACCTGTCAGAATATTAAATACAGACCCGTAATATTTATGTCTTATTAGACCAAGAAAATCCCCCTAACACTTCACACAGGAACTTCTAATGTGCATTGTTATTTCAGATCATCTGAATTTCATAGAATTATTATTGTTTTTAAGGCATGTCCTTGATATTGGTGAGCTACCAGTAAATTATAAGAATTGGTGCATAAAACCAGGTGGGAATTCATAGGAAATAATCAGGTTTTTTTCTATTCTTTTCCGTTCCAAGAATTACATAGGCCTTACACGCCAGCAGTACGCTGGCCGCCCCCTTCATAGAATATAGATATAGACTTCAATCTGTCCTCATGTTATCTTCTATCCCATAGTCATTTTCTCCACTGACTGCTTTTGTAATAGGTCTTTAGGGAAACTTCTATTTCCCTTCTAGTTTCTATTTACTGCTGGGTACAAAGTGCTATCATAACATGAGCTACTGCTAGAGAATGTTCAGAAGCAAAGGAACAATTCAACCCATGTAACACTCACAGACAGAAAATTGGAGCCAAAATGAGCACTCACAGCAGTTATTGAAGCTTCTACCTCTAATAGTCTTGTTCCCTTTCCTACTATTACAAGGTACCAGGTAAAAAGTACAAAGAAGTAATTGTATCATACAGGTAGCAGGATTAAATTTGAAAAACTATCTTCATTACAACAACTCACATTTAGAAGACATCTGTGCAGGTCTCCTGATCATCATATTTTTGACATTTGGCAACTGGCTTGCATTTACAGTTGTTTGCTGCATCCCACAGTAATGTCACTGTAATTTTTGGCATTTTTTTTTTGGCCAGATATTTATTTCCACTTTCTGGCCCAAAAAAGTGTATTGGCTAAAATGGATTTGCTTAATGACTGTTGCATTTGCTTACTGACCATGGTGGTGTTTGCTTAGCAACCACGACAAAAAAAGTTGCAAATTGTGGACCACCTTTATTACATTATATAATTTTCTTATAAAGCTCTTTTTTCTTTTTTTCGCACCTTCAAATCAGTGTTGATGTAGGAGAAGAGCAGACTGAGCTGGAAAGCAGGGTTAAATGTGTTATCAGTTTGGAATCATTGCGTTGCCACAAGAAACCCACGTTCAGCTCCCTATGAATTCCTTTGACCCTTATCTGGTGATAACCTAGCTTTGATTACTTTGATAGTAATAAACTCTTCTGTGCTTTGAACTCAATGAATGCTCCTTGTTGTTTACACTTGACGTTGACAAATAACAAGTGCCTCCCTGCAGTTTTTCTGGCAAGATTTAGGAAGTAGTTTGCCCTTACTTCCTTTCTGGGGTTTAGGGAGAGTGACTGGCCCAAGGTCACCCATTTGGCTTTGTGTTTAAGGTAGAACTAGAAAGCACAGTCTCGTGGTTTCTAGCCATAACTACTAGACCAAATTGTCTCTCTATAAATCTCTTACTCAAATTAATGGGTATTAATAATAGTAATAGCATTTAGATTTATATACTGCTTCACAGTACTTTACAGCCCACTCTAAGAAGTTTACAGAGTCAGCATATTGCCCCCAACAATCTGGGTCCTCATTTTACCCACCTTGGAAGGATGGAAATCGGTTAAACTTCAGCACAAATTTGTATCATATTTCACATGCAATCTCTAAGTAATACACCCATTTTGCTACAAAGAACCAGTGCTAGTTAGAGACGCAATACCGGTTTGGGGAAAAAATAATACTGTAATTTGCTCAAAAGCTTCCGTATTAGTTTCCTGCAAGGAATTCTGTCTTTATGTAACTACATTTACTTTGTTTTTACTGAGTTTACATTTCATATTTGTCAGTATTTTATGAAGCAATGTTTAATAAGAAAGATAATTTAATCAGCATTTTGACATTGAGATGAAAGTCAGCATAGCAAAAGTAAAACTGCAACTGATAAAAGGTAAACTTTTCCTTTATAAAGTAGTTTATCATTTAAGAATGTCAGACTGGTAAATGGCTTTATATTATATATATATTTATACTTATTTAGTGAGGGCGTAAATGATTTAAAATGGACAGCATTGCACAGTTTTTAAGAAAAATACCTTATAAAAGACTACCCTAATATTTTATATTAACATCAATTATATTAATTCCATTAATATTTTGTTTAATGCACTTTAGCAGACATTTTCTTTGTCATAATGTAATATCCTTCAGCAACAATCTCCTAATGAAAAATTGTAGAATACAACCTTTTGTGTCATTTGAGATGTGTGGGTTTTTAAAAAAAACCAACCTGCTTGTAAGAATATGGAACAGGAAAAAAAGGTCTAAACTTTATATCAGCATGTATTATTGATTATATATCACATAATTTAATTTCCTGTTTCTGATTCATGTTTTGATATAAAAATGTACTTTTTGCTTGTATCAATTGCATTCCTTGAAATGGCCTGCTAATTAATTATTCTCTTTTAAAAGGTGATATTTGTAGCTGCCAAGAGATGGGTCTTCCCATTTCACTGGCCCTAAAATCAAGCAGATATAAGCCCTTTGTACATGTTTCACACACATAGACTATACACATAGTGAATAAGCATAACTTTTCATGATTACAGATAAGGCGTAGAAGACGTAGCCTAAAACAGATAAGGAGTAAAAGTAGCTTGTGTTCAGGATTATGGGATAGGATCAGTGGTGGGTTGCTGCCGGTTCGGACCGATACGCTAGAACCGATAGCGGAAATTTGCCCCGCCCACTGAACCGGCAGTGACGGCCAGCTAACCACACCTGTGAACCGGTCCTTTGCCCTGAAATCAGTACTCCGGGATGAAATTGCCTTGAAAATTACTCTCTGCGCATGTGCAAATCCTCCTGCGTATGTGCAGAGGATTTTATACTGCAAAACCCGCACTTCTGGCGCGACCCGAACTGGTAAGGAAGATAAGAGGAACCTACCCCTGGATAGGATCAACAATTTAGTTTCGTTATGTATCCCACTGTTTAATAAAAGCATCAGCTTGGCATAGAATGAGGAAGCTGCGTTGCAACTGAAGAAAAACTAAAGCAAAACAAAAAGTACAGTTCTGCATCAGGATAATTCAAATTCTGCCCTGCGTATAAGTAGTATAATTTGTGTAGTTTTTAAGAAGACATTTTGTATTATTTTTCTTGCTTTTATCAGTCAAGGTAAGGAAAATTAGACCTCTTATGGACATTGCCATCTATATTCAGCAATTTCTCTGGCTGGCAATCCTGCCTCAACTCAAACCTTTGAACAATAACAGTCCTTGACTCCATTTCTTGAGAAAGGTTCAGTTTACTAAAGGTCAAGTGAAATACAGTAATTCGACCTAGAACTGAGGTTTGCCTGCCAAATTTTCCCAGTTAACTTCCACCCCTCACTAGAGACTACCCTTCCCATTGCTGGTCTCTCATTGTCCAATCAATTTTAAAAGAGATGTTTTGGAAACAGTCACTTCACGTGCCTACATTCTTCTTCCAGAGAAACGACCTTGAACACTTCTGGCTTTGTCAGATCTCACCAGACATTCCTTAAACAATCATAAGAACTACTGGAGAAACTTTCATTTGCCAGGTGTTTAAAGAAGTTGTCCTGTGTGGCTCTTCTAAATTTCAACTGTCCTTCAAAATCAATTATTGAATAGCTGTGATCTTTAGTGTGCTTCACAGTTCTTCAGAGAAAATAAATTGGGTGCCATTATTCAACTATTAATTAATCTTCTCCCTGTGGGAGTTAGACATCTTCTGTCTGCAAAATTAATTAGCTGCAAAATGCTAAGAGTTGTGAGCTGTAGAACTGTGGAAAATTGGCCATTACAGAAAAAGTTGCATATCACACATCGGGCTGGGCACTCTATTGAGAAGGTGATCTTGAAAAGATAACTGGAGGAGGGGAAAGAGGGAGAATTGTGTGGTGACACAGTGGGGTGGAGTACCTGGAGAGGATGAGGGAGGCCCTGAAAAGCTTGATGCAGGCCATGTGTGAGCTGGGCAAGTGCTAGGCCTCTCCACATCCCCCGAGGCACCTAGGGTTCTTCTTATCAATCTGCAAAGTCCTTAATGACCGCAATGGGGACAGCTGGGATTGTGATTATTCAGCGAGTTGATCATGTGGGCTTCTCACTTAAAGACCTTAAATGACCTATGACCATAATTCCAGACTCAATAGTGTTCATAAGTTGAGGGCTATCTCTTCACATAAGTAAAAGCAGTTTCTTGCCTTTCCTGGTACTTATTAGAAAGTGGGAGAGATAAGAATTTTAGAGACAAAATTGTTTTCCAGATCTGAAAATATAACGAACAGCTTAACATTTTTTGCTGTACTAATACAGATAATCCTCGATTTACGTCCACAATTGAGCTCAAAATGTATGTTGCTATGTGGGTGGGACATTTGTTAAGTCAATTTTGCCCTATTTTATCTTTCTTGACACATTTGTTAAGTGAATCATTGCAATTGATAAGTTATTCACATGGTTGTTAAGTGAATCTGACCCCAGGACACTGCAACAATCTTAAATGTGAACCAATTGCCAAGTGTCTGAATTTTGATCACATGCGCCTTGGAATGCAGCAATGGTCGTAAGTGTGAAAAATGATCATGTCCCTTTTTTTCAGTGCTGTTGTAACTTCAGATGGTCTCTAAGTGAACTGTTGTAAGTTGAGGGCTACCTATCAGGGGTGGGTTCTAACTTACCTTGACGCTGGTTCGGTGCTTCCTGCGCTGTGTGGGCGCGCACATGCACAGTAGAAAAAAGCCCCGAACAATTAAAAAAAAAAAGGCCAAAAACAAGATGGCAACGCATGTGCAGAAGAAAAAAAATCCCAAAGAAATTAAAAAATAAACTTCCCTCCCCCCAAAAAAATTTTTTTTAAAAAAGATGGTGGCGCCCATGGAGCAGAACTGGCTCTGTGATGTCTCCAGCAGCCTACTACCTACTCGGTAGAACCGGTCTGAACTGGTAGGAACCCACCTCTGCTACCTATACAGGAGAAAAAAATGACTCCAGCTTTTTTATGTGCTGTGAATTTATTCATGTCTCTGAGCCCACAAAAAACTCATCACCCCCAAAAAAAAACCCTGCTGTAAAGCAAACAAATATTGCCCTTTTGCTCAGAATAATATCTAACTTAATTCTGGAAGGTAAACATTCTAAAATAATACAAATTCTTGTGTAAAAGATAGGTTTAAAAATAAATCAAAAGGTGTGTAATATGTGTCAAAAGGCTGGCTGCAGGGAAATTCTTCCTTTATGATAGGTTCTTAGTTGCTATCATCCAAACATAACATCTTTCCAATATCCAAGAAGAAAGAAATGCATTGAAAAACTCCGTTCTCATCTTTTTATTTATTTGCATTTGCTTGATATAGATTCAGACTGGCTTCTTTGTACAAATCAATATATTCATACTTCCATCACTGAACAAAGCCACTGCTTTTGATAGAATAGGCAGCAAATTTTATATTTCTGCTTGAAAAGTAAATGGGATTTTTATTGAATGTAAGGTGAAAATAAACATAGCATTTTAAACCTTGCTCTCTTTCACATTATTACTTGGGAATAACTCCATAAAACTCAAGGACTATGTTGTAAGTTTGGTGGATAGTTTGAAAGCTTAATCTTGCTTTCCAAAGAAAAATTATATAATTGATCTATGTTTTTAAAAAGTTTCTCTAGATACTAGATATGATTTAGTGTGACACATAGAAAAGCAACCACAATACCATATTAGTTTACACAAACAAATGTCTTTTCAGATTTCTAGAGATAATCCTTTGAATTAGGATGTTTTAAAATATACAAAATATTAAAATATTAAAAAATATCCACTGGCATGATGCACAAAGTGTAGGAAAAGATAATAATTAGTGCTTTATAAAAGGTAAAGGTTCCACCACACATCTGTGCTAGTCATTTCTGGATCTAGGGGTGGTGCTCATCTCCTTTTCTAAGCCAAAGAGCCAGCGCTGTCTGAAGACGTCTCCATGGTCATATGGCTGGCATGACTAAACGCCAAAGGCGCATGGAGCACTGTTACCTTCTCACCAAATTGGTCCCTATTTTTCTACATTCTTTCGAACTGCTAGGTTGGCAGAAGCTGAGAAAGTAATGAGAGCTTACTCCATTACATGGCACTAGGGATTTGAACCTCTGAATATTTGATTCATTAAAGCAGCTACATCTTTTTACAGGTTTACCCAAATATCTGAAAAAAGACACGTGTGCTTCAATGAACAGAAGGGTACGTAGTCTGAAGCATTTATCCTGAATTAATTTTGAAGTGTGCAAGATACAGATACAGCTGAGTCTTTAGTACTGAAAGCAACTCAGATCTGGATATAGTTTGCAGATAGACATTTCATAGTGCGCGATATAGAATTAGGTCCCTAAAAAAACAACAACCCTGAGAGAGCACCTTGGAATGCGTTATACTTTAGCTGCAAAGCTAAAAAGATGCTTGCAGTGGCATGGATTTACATACCATGTTGAACCCCCTTGAAAGAAGTTGTGTCTTTTCCTGGACTACCACGGTAGTCATGCCAATATTAGGGTTAAGGAGATAGCAATAAGAACTGTGATGTCTCCCAGCACCTTCTGAATTAAAATGCATATTTTCCTGCAACAACATGGCTATCCTCCAACTCCAAGAAAAGATGTAGCATCTTTAAAGAGGTGTTGACAAATATGGTATGCACCCAAAGTTCCTTCTTGGCTTTGGATTCAAAGGGCGGTAGATCCATCCTTAATCTTAATCCTTAAGAAGACATTGACAGCCATTTGTCTGAAATTATATAGGGTTTCCTGCTTGAGCAGGGGGTTAAACCTCCAAGGTCCCTTCCAACCGTTATTCTGTTAACTCTGGGATTAAATTTATGTTAACTAATGCCAAGATAATCAGTTCGTGACCATCATCTATTCCTATGTACCCAAGATGGCTAGCCTATGGAATGCATGCCGGAAGCGGCACACAGAGCCATCTCTCTGGGAAAGACAGCCGTCGCATGCGCGCTGGCCAGCTGTCTTTGTGCACGCCTGCACACCTGCACGTCAGAAACCGGAAGATCAGGTGACTGGTGTGCGCCTGCATGCCGGAGAACTGCTCTTACGGTTTCGGGCGTTCCTGCGCATGTGCACCAGGGAGCTGCTGTTCCAGTTTTTTGTGCACGTGCTCCCATTTCAGCACTCGGTGCTGAAAAGGTTCGCCAACACTGCTATATACAGTAAAATAAAGAAAACATGTTCTTCACCAATCTGGACACCACTAAATATTATATTTTTTTGAGGTCCTTAATCAGTGAGGACTGTAAAGATCCCTCACTGCTGCCAAAGTTGGCTGAATGAGGTGCTACGCCCCAAAGGAACATACTATCAATTCATAGACTCAGTTTACAAGAAACTTTTAAATGCAGAAGGAAAAGCATTCTTCAGCCAAGCATCTTCCTCTTGTCCTAAACACAGAGGTGGGTTCATAATGGTTCAGTCCGGTTCTACCCCAGAAGTGGGATTTGGGGGTTCTCCAAACTGCACAGAATCTTAGCTAGAGGTTCTCCTGAACCCCCAACAGCCCACCCCTGGGAATTGGTCACCATAATATAAAAAAGATGTTGAGAGTCACTCTAGAAAGAGTGCAGAAAAGAGCAAGAAGGATGATTAGGGAACTAGAGGATAAAACATATTATATGAAGAACAGTTGCAGGAATTGGGTATGTCTTGTTTAATTAAAAAAAAAAGGAATAGGGGTGACATGATAGCAGTGTTCCAACATCTAAGGGCTGCCAGAAAGAATCTAGGGTCAATCTATTTTCCAAAGCTCCTGAAGGCAGGACAAGAAGTGAGGGATGGAAACTAATCAAGGAGAGAACCAACCTAGAATTAAAGAGAATTTTTTCCATCAGTTAGAACAATTATTCAGTGGAATGACTTGCCTGCAGAAGTTGTGGGTGCTCCATCATTGAAGGGTTTTAAAAGAGATTGGACAACCGTTTGTCTGAAATGGTATAGGATTTCCTGTTTGAGCTGCAGGTTAGATTAGAAGAACTCCAAGGTCCCTTTCACCCCAGTTATTCCGTTTGCCCCTAAATACTTTTTCCATTTTAGTTGCCATGAGTCCTGGGAATTCTTTGTTCTCTGAAGAGAAAAATACATATGGAACCAGTAAACGCTTCTGGCAGGTAACTCTGTATGGATCAACATCAGCTATACTAACTGCTTCCAGCCTTTCCGTGCTGAAGCAACAGAATTTGGAAGCTGATCAATATCCCAGTGAGGCAAAAGATTTATTTTCATCAAGAAACTTCAAGAAGCCAATGAAGGATTCTTATAGCAAGGTATGCCAGAGATGATAACACCAAGAAAAAAGGAATTAAAATATTGGAAAATCACTGTAGGTAATTTCCAGCTTAGTCTGAACCCAGCACTCTCTTTCCCTCTATTCCTTCGAAGGTTAATTGTGAGACCAATCTCCAACTCTCAGATAATTCAGTGATGACTTAACCCACAAAATATTTCAGTCATACATCTTCGCAAATGGCCGGTTTCAGTTGTGCAAAATCCACACAATTTTGATGAATCTGAACTCATGCACATTTTTCATCCCCAGTTCTATCAGTAGACACATGCAGCATAACTTTTATTATTTAGTTACTAAAAGTATTTATGTACCACTTTTTTTTTTATCCCAAAGTGCTCACAAATCATTATAAAGGAAAATAGAAACAGCATTCAGAGAGTCAAAACAGAAGAAAAACAAATAGGCAAATAGAAAGGGAGCTCACAATTACAGAGGCACAAAATAAGAACATTTTTTTAAAAAGCTTAATATGTGCTTCTCCTATCTGGCCTTTTCAAGGTCTAATCAAGCATCAGCACTCTATAATTGTGTATAAAAGCTTTCCTGTGAAACAACTGAGAGTATGTGGGGGAGAGAGATGGTGTTTGTCTTTGAAGTAAAGTAGCCAGAAAGGGATGTTTTCTTTAGAGCAAGGGTTGCCAATTTTGGTAACGTAAAGATGCATGCTGACTGGGGAATTCTGGGAGTTGATCCTGTTGGAAGAAATATCCATCTGGGTTCAGCTCCAAGTGGGGAAAAAGACACTGGAAACATAGTGGCTGCTTGGAAAGATGGTTTAATGGTGGACAGCAGGACCACATGG
>JANHFT010009006.1:105247-115603 GCA_032467955.1 Pseudoxenodon macrops
AAGGTTGACTCAGCCTTCCATCCTTCCGAGGTGGGTAAAATGAGGACCCAGATTGTTGGGGGCAATATGCTGACTCTTTAAACCGCTTAGTGGGAGCTCTAAAGCACTGTGAAGCAGTATATAAGGCTTAAGTGCTATTGCTATATAGACACATCAATATAGACAAATCAGATTGTTGTTCTGCCACATAAAATACAGAACAGTTGAAGTGGCAATAATAGTATATAGCTGAATGCCAAGTTACGAATTGTAACTCTGAAGCTGTATGGGAATGTACTTAGTAAAATGTTCATATGACCATAACCAGAAAGTATTTTTCTAGTTTTATTTTGCTAACTTCATTTGTATTAGTAATTATGGTACCTTAAATTTAATTTACATTGAATTTCTGAATGTTTAAAATACTTAGCTGATGAGGCAATCTTGAGGTTTTTTCTACACACACACCCTCCTCTCTTTCTGATCTAAACTGATGCTTACAAAAAGGTCATTAAGCTCCTTCTTCGCAAGTCCATTTCCATACTGCTCTCCAAAAACTGTGAATTGCGAGCTGTTGTAAAACTTACATGTAAAGATACTTATCTTCCTTACCTAATACACTTCATTGCGCAACATGACAAATTAAAAGTAAGCAACAATAGCTAGTCTCAATGAATTAATTGCCTATTGTTCTGTATGCTGAAAAACAGAGGCATGCTTTGAAGTACTAAGTTTCTTATTCTTGATTGATTAACATGTAACTGATTGAATGCACTGAACTTTCCCTGCAGGCTGTTAATTACAAGTTCATTTCTGAGTTACATTATTCTTAAGATGACCGAAGCTGACAGCTTCCACATAGAGATAAGATGGTCCTAACACTTTCATAACATTTTCCTATCTTCTCATTAGGATGGCTCATACTTGGCAGAGTTCCTGCTGGAAAAAGGCTATGAGGTGAGTGAGTAGTCTTGCTGACTGGCTGCAGACTCATGGAATAATTTGGACAGGGCTTCCTTGTTGCTGTCACTTTCTGGTTATGTTTTCCATTCAGCATGAGATAAGAAATCAAAACCTTTGAAAAGAATGCACAACATGAGCTGTAATCATGCCAGTGCATTGTGCTGTTTATCATGGAGACTGCAATGGTGGAATCCCTCCGATCCTCAGGGTATAGCTGTTTTTCCACACTTCCTGCTTATTCCGATAAACAGCAGCCTGCACAAAGCAAGGCTACATTAAATTCATGTGTTACGATGCAGGAGGAAAAAGTTAACTTATTTTGAGAAGGTATTTTGCAGGGGTGGGAGTTGGGGACCTTGAAAAAATAAATTGAACTGTACTTCAGCAATTATGAAATGTTAGCATTTTGGTACCGTAACGCTCTACCACAGAATAAAAAGCTGAAAAGTGGTACCTCATTAATGAACTTGATCCCTTTCCATTTAGCTGTCATAACAACATAGTATGCATAATACAGCAATTCCCCTGTTCTTTAAAATGTTTCTGTCACCGTGGCCAATACAAATAGTTCCATCTTCTGTGTTACTTCTAACACTATTCAATACAGTATATTTCATAATAGTAAAGTAACACTGCTACGTTTATATTTGTAACGTAGAAATCATGCCTTTTTAACATAAGCAAAAGGAAGAACAAGAGAGCGACTGAAATAAAATCAAGGAAACTGCCAGGTACTAGACGTAAAATATCTGCTTCACTGGTGGTACTTTCACTATAAATAATGTTGTGGAAGTAGTTTGCCACTGCCTTTGTTTTTCCTATTTTTCTTTCTAGTCCATCTTACAAACCTGGGTTTTCTTTGTGTCTGTCATCCAGGTCCAGGTCTAATCCTGCTTAGTGCTGAGTTTGGCCAGGGTTGGCTAGATGTAAATTAAACATTGCTATTGGTTATACATCTAGATAGCAAAAACCTCCCTCTTTCTATTGTTCAAGGAAGAAATCTGAACCCATGAAGAAATTAAGTACACATGTATAAGTTATACAAGTTCCATAGGCTAGAGATGTTTGTCAGAAATGTCTGATTATTAAACAAGAGAAAAAGCTTGGAGAAAGTGGGTGCCATTATTTTCATCCAGCTGTTTCCATTAAGTAGCTTTTGCACAGCCATTTGTGAGCTCAGCTTACAAGAGAAACTGTTGGACAGTAGTGTTGTGTCATGGAATCATTCCATCTCCTGGAGCTTTATGGCCCTTCCCTGTTTTTCTATTTCAATCAGACACTTCTGTATCACAAAACTGATCTCACAACATCTGATATTGTGAAGCTTTATACCAAAAATATTTTCTGTACTTCTGTTAAATTGCAGGTACATGGAATTGTTCGTAGATCTAGCTCTTTTAACACGGGACGGATTGAACATCTTTACAAGAACCCACAGGCTCACATAGAAGGAAGTAAGTGTGTGTTGAAAGGTGAGATGGAATACATAGAGGACATTTGTGATTTTGTTTTTTATTGCTAATGTTTGTATAAGATTTCATCAGACAGGAAATGGATCACTGAGACTAATTATGTGAAGTCTAGCCTCAATTAATTTGTTAGCATTTGAAAAATACTTTATAAAATAATTTTGTTAATTTTTGTTCATTTCAACTGGAGCAGAATATGAAATGTTGATATCACTAATAATCCCTGAAAAAAAGCAAAGTAAGAAGACTTTTTAGGATAGCAGTACAGGTATATTGATATACTGCAAATCATTTTCTTGACTAATTGGAACTAGTTCACAATTCTTTTCTTGGCCATATAAATTGCAATTTCTGTCAAGTCCCTTTTATGCATATCCATGTGAAATCAATATAAAAATATTAGAAAAATGAATTTGGTGATCAGATATCAAAATGTGAGCCATTATAGCAAGGTAGCTTGCTAACCAATCTTGTTGCTACCGTAACATCAGTCATTTCTAACAAACTAATATATTGGTGACTGTTATTTTCCAAGGTTCTGTTCCAACACAATTTTGTTAACCAGAATCATGGGTAATAAAGCTGCAAAAAAGAAAAAAGAAAGTTTATGAGAATTGGGACAAGGTCCTACAGCCTAATGGTCATCCAGTTCCTTCATCTTCACCTCACAGATGTTGTCTAAGCAATGTTTCTGTATTTGTTCCTCCTCCTCCTCACTCACTCAAATGTGGCAGATTTCATTAAGTCAGTCTACAATGAGAGTTCATGTGGCTTCCCTATGCAGCTTCTTCAATGCAACTTATTTGATGGAAGATGGAGACATTTCACTTGTGTAATTGCTTGTGCTGACTGCTATCTTCCATCTGGCTCCCACTGTAGCAAAAGGATCCAGCAATTAACTGAGAGGACCATCCATTAAGATGGCAAAAGAGCCATGTAGATAGAGAACCCAGGTGTGAGGAAGGACAAATGAGTAACCTCCTCCATCTCCAGCCAAGTGAGTCACTTTGTCTTTGAAGAAACCTACTGTATTTTTCGTAGTATAAAACGCACCTTAGTTTTTCGGGAGGAAAATAGGGGAAAAAATCTGCCTACCAGGTATTCAATTTGGCTAGCGTCCTTAGTCTGGTCAGCTTCAGCACATTATTTTATCCCCTGGTTAGGACTGAAAAAAGGCTTCTAAAGCACAGCTGATAGAGAGAAGCAATGAAAAAAGCCTACAAAGTTTTAGGGCTGAATAAAAAGGTTCTTTAGAAGGAGTAGCAATGAAAAAAGCCTGCAAACATCACTTCACTCTTCACTCCCCTTGTTAGGTCTGAGAAAAAGCTTTGAAAAAGTTACATTCGGAGTATAAGACACATCCAAATTATCAGTCTCTTTTAGTGGGGAAAAAATTTGTCTTATACTCCGAAAAATATGGGTATACTGTATATATATATATGTGTGTGTGTGTGTGTAAATCTCTCTGTGTGTGTATCTGCTACTACTACTGTCTAAGAAAAGCCCCCAAATTTTATATATATATTAACAGTATATTTTAATAATCTGATTATATTTCCAAGACAGTCTTATTTCATA
Source organism: Pseudoxenodon macrops (assembly GCA_032467955.1). Taxonomy (NCBI): domain Eukaryota; kingdom Metazoa; phylum Chordata; class Lepidosauria; order Squamata; family Pseudoxenodontidae; genus Pseudoxenodon; species Pseudoxenodon macrops. The sequence continues at coordinate 109,237 of JANHFT010009006.1, forward strand.
TTCTATTGGTGTCCTACAGTGTTATTTTACCTTCAACATATGGTTTGTAGTGAGTATCTCTACTATTATTTGCACATCTGTTGAATAATATTACATTAAACTGTTAAATGCATAATTATGTTCAATTATTTTTAGAGAATTGCTTTTACTTCATCTAATCCTCCTGGGCCTTTTGCTTTATCAGTTATAGGAAGTTAGTACAGGATAGCAGATGGTTCTGTGTAATTTCTTCCAGCTAATAAATTTAAATGCCAAATACACCATGATAATTGCACATACATATGCATGTGTGTGGGTAATAAATAAATATGCCGAGAATGTGAATGCCTGTAATGAAATGCACCATGTAAATATTGTAATATGAAACTAAAGCATTTCACTTCTTTCGAATTTTCTCTTTTAACTGTTTTATTATTTTTGAATTATTTTTAGCATAGTAATTTTATTCCATGCTTTATGATCCCACCTAAAGGTTTCTCTCTGTCTTCTCCTCCTCCTTCATTTTACCCTCCTGGAAGTAGATTAGGCTGAAAAATTGGTGTCCTTTCCAATGGCTAAAGAGAGATTTGAACCCTGGATTCCCTAATCCTAATCTAACAACTCTATATTGTACTCAACTCTCAATCGTATCTTCTTCATCTTTCGGTTACAACATGAAAATGGATTGGCACTGTCTTATTCTAAGTTATACAGATAGTCCTTGTTTAACGACCACAACTGGGACTGGCGACTCAGTTGTTAAGGGAAGCAGTCACTAAGTGAAATTGCAACAATGCTTATGATCTTACTTCAGTTATCCTTTAAGGAGCTGCGAAGGCTGAAAATGCAAGGATTGGTAGCAAAGTCACTTTTTCATCACCCTCGTAACTGCAAATGGTCACTATGCAAGTCAAGGGCTAAATGAGAGCTTCTTGTGTTTTACATTATCAGGTTCAAAAGTTTCTGCCCTGTAAGAAAAGGGCTGGACCCTACAGTCCAGTGGTGGGTGAGTTGCTGAGGTTCGGACCGGTTCGCACAAACTGGTAGCGGGAATTTCTCCTGCTCGCCAAACTGGCAGCGATGACCGGCTGGCCACGCCCCCAAACGAGTCCTTGGGCTGGAAATTGGTCCTCTGGCTCGAAAGCGGCTGGAAAGAGGCGGGGTAAAAACTCTCTGCATGCGCTGAGGGTTTTTACCCGGATGTGACAGGGGTGCAAAATATGCACTTCTGACGCAACTCGGACCGGTAGGGAAGTTAAGAGGAACCCACCTCTGCTACAGCCCCAGCATTCTCTGCAAGTCTCCTTTCTAAATTAAACCCTGCCAGCTGCTCCTGTATTTATGCTTTTATTTTGTTGAGTTTTTATGGCTACCTGCCCCTTTGATTAATGAGTCAAGGTAAGCATCAGTTGCGTCATATGATTGCTAACAACAGAAAGCAAGCAAATGTGTAAAGATTCCCAAAGAGCACAGCATAAAAAATGTTAAGTATGGGTCACGTTAAGAAGAGGCAGGACACTGAAAACCTTTCAGCACCTTTATTTCTCTGCTGCTATGCTCCAAACTGCCAGCCGGCAGACGGACCGCTCTTTTTAAAGGTTCCTGGCTGAATAGGTGGCCACTGACAGGCATTTATTTTCCCCGCTGCTTGATTATCCAATCAGCGGCGGCTATGCAAATACGTACTCCGTCTGTCCGTACGTAACAAAAAACATGCAACAGGGCAAGCTTAAGGTTCTTGGTCATACCAACATATTCAGTGCCGTTGCTGGCTACTGAACTCCAAGGTTGAAATGAAGACAATTGTGACATTCCATGATTCCTTCCACAACTCCATCTTTCCAAAATAACACTCTCTCCCCCTTTCTTTGAAGGGCAGAATCTTTCAAAGCTTTCTTGAATCCAACATATAAGTCGTACCTACCATAATGAGATGAGGAGAAGAACCTTCTTGAATGAGAAGCGAAATGTCTTCAAAGAAAAACCAGAAAGTCCAGTTGCCTGTTGAAAAAGCACTTTTGGGACAACCATGAGCTGGATGACTGAGAATCTCCATAGACATTTATTTCTATTCTACTTTTCCAGAAAGGAGTGCCTATGGATTTTATTCCGCTAGTCGTTGCCAACTATAGGGGGTGGTGCTCATCTCTGTTTCAAGACCATTGAGCCAGTTCTGTCTGAAGGCATTTTCATGGTCATTTGGCCAACATGACATCATGGAGCATTGTTACCTTCCCACCAAAGTTGTACCTATTTATCTACTCGCATTTGCCTGCTTTTGAACTGCTAGATTGCCAGGGGGAGGATGGGAGCTCACCCAACACATGGAGCTCGGGTCTCAAACTTGGGCTGCCAGCTTTCCATCTGACAAGCTCAGAGTTTTAACTGCTGAGGCCGTTCCTTTCCAGAAATGTAGCAATGACCAAACTCTGATAACATCTTTCTCAAAAATAATAAAATCATATTAAAATGTTAAAACGTTTACTAGAAATTGAAGATCCATACTGAAACAAAGATGAGCCATAATTCCTTGGGGGGGAAAAACCCAGCAACAAGAAACCAAATCATCTATATTGGGGTAGAAGATTGTTATCAGTTTGTAAAACCATACAAATTGTTCCTTGGTGAGGAAAGGCATCAAACGGTAGTCATTGCTATAAACAGAAAGCTGCTTTGCTCTGGAGTTTAGGGAGTATTTCGGTGTGGAGGGCAAATATATTCTTCAAATGTCATTTTAAATGGATGATTGGCCAAGCTGAGAAGTTTTTTTTGTTTTTTTTAAAGGTGGCCAAGTTCCTGGTTCCGGCTATTTAGAATCATATTAAGTAGCAGAAAAGCCCACTTATCTAAAACCACATTTCATTGCACACAGTGAGAGCAGCTTGATTCGAAGGGGCTGGTTCTTGCCAGCAATAGATTATCAAACTGCACGACATTGTACAAAGCTCAGAGACAAGGTTTTTACTGGAATATTTAATGAACGTGAACAAATATTTGGAGTTGTACACAGCTCCTATGGGGAAGTAATTAGCTATAGGATTTGCTTAAGAACTCCCAGTGATTTCGCATATTAGAATAAGGTCATTATGAGCCTACCCATGCTCAGCTTGTGGGCTGAGACTCGGAGGTTTATCCCCCATCTGACAGGGTAATTTAAAAGATTATTCCCAGTAATTCTGTGTTTGAAAAGGCAGCTCAGGAAACAGGAGTCAGCCACCAGCGATAACTAGTCATAAGTGTATAATGTACAGATTACCAGGCAATATCTAATGCAGTGAAAGCCAAGGATGCTTGTGCAAACGGCCTAACAATTTTTGGCACAGCAACCCTTGTTTCTGCAATACTGCCTCTATCCAATTCCACACACACACAGAAACTCTCCAAGGACATCTTTGGCAGGCGCAGGAGGAGGAAGGAAAGGAGAAAAATGTGATCGTGCAGGCGGGCTTGTGCGGCACTTAATTGTAAGCATTCCGGCGGCAGCCTGATCAGGAATGACATGTAAGCCGTTCGGAATCAGTGGACGGAGGTTGACATTCTAAAATAAAGCTTGCCAATTTGGTAACACCTGGATGTGCTGAACTGGAACCCTCTTCTCCCTTCACCCACCCATCCCACCGTGAAGTCATGCTCCAGCAGGAAACTGTAGAAATGATGAGCCACAGTCCAGAGGTGGGTTCCTACCGGTTCAGACTGGTTCTACCGAGTAGGTAGTAGGCCACGGGTAACATCACAGAGCCGGTTCTGCTCCGTGGGCGCCACCATCTTTTCTTTTGAATTTTTTTTTGGGAAACATAATTTTTTGTTTGAATTTTTTCCGGATTTTTCTTCTTCTGTGCATGCGCAGAAGCCGGGTTTCCGGCATTGCGCATACGTCGCCATCTTGTTTTCGGCCTTTTTTGGGGGGAAGTTTTGGGGCTTTTTTCTACTGTGCATGCACGTGCGTAAGCAGTGCGCCCATGCGGCGTGGGAGGCAGCGAACCGGCGGCGAGGTAAGTTAGAATCCACCCCTGCCACAGTCTGTAGGATACCTAGGGAAGGCTCATCTATAACCCAATCCAAAGATTCAGTGTCCTCAACGTACAACCACAACTGGGAACAGAATTTCAGTTGTTAAGCGAGTCTTCCCCGATTTTGCAACCTTTGTTTTCTTTGCCACAGTTGTTAACAAATCACTGCAGTTGTTAAGGATGTTAGGTGAAGCTGATTTCCTTCATTGATTTTGCTTGTTAGAAGCCATCTGGAAAGGTCACAAATAATGGTCACAGGGACCCGGATGCTGCAGCCAACATAAAAACAGGTTGTTTGCCAAGTGCCTGATTGCTGATCACATGACTATGGGGATGCTGCCATGGTTGTAAGCATGAATATCAGTTGCATCAGTCCTGCTGCAATTTTGGTCATTTCACTAAATAAAAATGGTTGCAAATGGAGGGCTGCCTGTATAAAATCCTATAGATCCGTGATGGCAAACCTATGGCATGCATGCCAGAGGTGGCACGCAGAACCCTCTCTGTGGGCATGCAACAGCTGTTCTTCTAGTTTCCGGTGCGCACATGCATGCCAGACAGCTGGTCTTCGCGCGTGCTGGAGTGCCAAAAACCCAAAGACCAGCTGGCTAGTGCGCATGTGCATCGGCCAGCTGGTCTTTCGGCTAATGCATTCCATTTTGGCCACTTGGTAACAAAAAGGTTTGCCATCACTGTTATAGATGAATTCTGCTTCCCCCCCCCTTTCAAATGCAACTGAGGTCATGGACAGATGAAACTCCAGAATTGCTTTTGAACTAATAAATAAAGTTCTCGTGTAAATGTCCCCTCAGCATTATAGTTAAAATGGATGAAATTGGCTGTTACTTTTTATTTGACTGGGAAATTCTTGAAATTTTTGTAAGTAGTAGCTTACTGAGCAGCAGTCCTTGAAAGCCCCTTAAAGAAGAATGAACAAAATATAGTATTAAGGAAAGACCTAGTTGATTTAAAGTTAGAGAAAGATATAATCTCTCCTGATGAAATTGGCTATATTCAGAAACAACATGAATTGTTCATGTTGGTGCAGTGGTTAGAATGCAGTGTTGCAAACTGAGTCTGCTTACAGCTAGGAGTTCGATCCTGATCAGCTCATGGTTGACTCAGCCTTCCATCCTTCCAAGGTTGGTAAAATTAGGACCCAGATTGTTGGGCACAATATCCTATGAAGCGGTATATAAGTCTAAGTGCTATTGCTATTTCTTTAAAGAGACAGCAAATTAGGAAGCAATGTTATAAAAAAACTAACACTGATTTTGTTGGTGGCATGATAGCTCAGTGGTTAAAGACACTGAGCTTTCCAGGTGGTTCCAGGTGTGAGACCCAAACACTGAGCAATGTGGAGAGTTCCCATTACTTGCCTCAGCTCTTGCCCACCTAGCAGTACAAAAGCATGCCAATGCGAGTAGATAAATAGGTATCACTTGGGAATTAATAGTGTTCCATGAGCCTCAATGTGTATAGTCATGTTGGCCACTTTCATGCCCCCGTTGGAGTCTCAATCTGAGACGGAAGACAAACAGCTGACAGAGAGCGGGAGAGTGGCTCTGTTGGCTGTGGAGGAAACTGGGGAAGGGCAAAGTCAGGCTGGGCAGAGCAGGGGAGAGGTAGAACAAAGGAGAGGGGGGTTCAGATGAAGAGTAAGGCCCCCTCCCCTCCTCTTCTTAGGGCACACAGAGAAGAACGCAGAAGAGAGCAACGTGGGTTGCGTGGCTTACGAGGAAGGAAAGGGCCCCGATTCCCTACGCAAGGCACACCTGGGGATGGAGTTTAAAGGAGAGGCAGTTGGGAGGGGCATTTGTCGGGAACAAACACTGAATTAATCTGGTGTTGAGAGTTGTGGACTGCATTCCTGGTATTTCCACCTGACTGTTTGAATTAGTTCCGTTCTACTGTGCGCTTATCTTATCTTGCTGGAATTATTCTTCCCGTCTGGGACTCATTATTTTGCCCTGCTGAAGTGATTGATTGCAGTCATTCTGTTTATAGCATTTGAACTGGAGTATCTGCATGTTTGTGAGAAAGCTTTTCTCCAGGCCGTAAAAGGGACGTTGGCGGCAAAGTTGATGCTAATAAAGGGATTCATACCGGTTTTCTGGCTGGGTTGCCTTCGTGCCATGTCCTGGGTCAGTGATGGCGAACCTACAGCACGCGTGCCACAGGTGGCACGCGAAGCCATTTCTAAGGGCACACGAGGCGCTGCCCTGTAAAAAAACGACCTGACTGTGACTTCCGGTTTGCCCGTAGGGCCGTTTTTCGTCCTCCGGAGGCTTCAAGAGGCTCCCCTGAAGCCCCCGGAGTGTTTAAAACGGCCCAGCAGGCAAATCGGAGTCACTTTTGGTTTGCCTGTTAGGTAGTTT
>JANHFT010009006.1:133103-143487 GCA_032467955.1 Pseudoxenodon macrops
AACAATATCAATAAGAAGTCATAGGATACAAGCAACAAGTTACAGTCCTGCAGTCGTAAGTGGGAGGAGATGGGTGACAGGAATAATGAGAAGTCTAATAGTAACATTAATGCAGTCTTAGTAAGTAGTTTGACAGTGGTGAGTGAGTGGTGAGTGGTTAGGCCTTGATCATGCCCAGCAAAGCCATTCTTTAGGTGAAGAATTTCTCTATGGCATATTGGGGGAAGCTAATATAGTTAAATTAATGGATTATCTGCTGAAGCAGGATTTTAGTATTGGTGATCTATTTAAACATTATGTATTTCACTTTCCAAATAGACCTTCCACAGCTTGATTGATTTTGGCCCCAAAAACACATTATGTTAAAAGTGTCGCAAAATCTTGCAAATGGGAGTCCCCTTCCCTCATTTTTTAAGTATTTCAAATAGCAGATTCGGAGTGGAGATTACAACTGATTCTACAGTCGCCTGTCATGTGACAGTTCCCCCCCCTTTTCTACTGCTTAATGATTTTGATGAAAATCTTTCAACTAAACCTGGAGTGGGTATGGAGCTGCCATTAGTATACTTGGCAATTTTCTTTTTAGCTAATTTTGCTCAATAGGAAAATCTTTTTTGGGGGGGGGGCTTTAAGAAAAAGGTTTGCCTTTATATTTTATTTTATTCCAAATTTGTTCAGGATTTATTTTGGAAAATGTAATATAATATTTTAAAAACACATTTCAATCCAGCCAAACAAATTTTATATGGTAGGATTGTCTATGGAGATTCTCAGTCATCCAGGTCATGGTTGTCCCAAAGGTGCTTTTTTCAAGAGGCAACTGGACTGTCTTGTTTTTCTTTGAAGACGTTTCGCTTCTCATCCAAGAAGCTTCTCAGTTCTGACTGGATGATGGGGAATGGAAGGATTTATACACCTTGCAGACAGCTGGTCATTTGCATTTCTTTAAGAGAGTCATTGAAGCCATTGGAGGTCCTCAGGGTCGCCTGAGTAGTGCAAATAGGTGTGGAGCCTTCTTGGAACTGTTGAAAGGACTGTGTTGTAGACTGGAGAAAGATGTTGTTGTATCCCTCCCCTTCTGTTGAGAGAGGGGCTGTTCAATTTTGATATAGATGGCCTCTTCGACCCCTCTTTCAAACCAGCAATCTTCTCTGTCCAAAATGTGGACTTTGCTGTCTTCAAAAGAGTGCCCTTTATCTTTTAAATGCAGATGGACTGCTGGTCCTGATGGGTTTGTTCTGCTATGTTGTGCCATGCATTTATGAAATGGTTGTTTTGTTTTCCCAATGCACATGTCTCACTGCATTGTACTTCACATACCACGTTGCTCAGTTTGTATCTAGCTGTTTTATCCTTGGGTTGGACAAGTTTCTGCCTTAGTATATTCTTGGGTTTGAAGTGTACACGTATGTTGTGTTGGCTAAAGATCCTCCTGAGCTTTTCCGATATTCCTGCAACGTATGGAATGCCAACATTGCTTCCTTTATTTTTCTCTTTGTCTGTTATGGAGGAGTTTCTGCTGGGTTTTTTTTTGTGGGATTTCATGTGGCTCTCCCAAGTGGGTCTTCATGAGAATCTACACTTTAATTTTTAAAAAAGATTTCTATTTGAACAAAGGAACAGAGCCCGTAAAGTCTATGAGTTCTTTTGATCTCAGTTTGTCCCCATTAATGGCTGCATTTTCTCTCTCTGCTTATAATATCTTCTCTATATATGATCTGATGCTTCAGATAGCTCTTTCTACACAAAGACATAACTTTTTAAAATGATATACCAAAAGGAAAAGAGGGTTTGTCAAGGGATGAAATAAATATGCAATAGGCAAATAAAAATTAATTTTCTTTTCTTTTCTTTTTTACTGCAAAAGCATTATTTAAGCAGATCATTTCATCCTGACTGCTCATACAATTCACTCCAGGGGAGAAGCATTTATGCGCCCTTCATAATTAGCATAACTACTCTAAATGTGAACACAAATTATACAGTGGAACTTAGAAATGCCCTCCAAAGGTTGCGTGGTCACCTGTAATTACAAGGGATAAATCAAGCTTGAGGAAGATGAAGGCCTGGAGATTGAAGTTCAGATATTTTAAAAGGAAATTTGGCACCGAATCTTGGCTTTGCTCGATTGATTTTGAGCTTTTTTTTTAAGCAAACCCTTTAAGATTGGAGTGTTATGCACAATTACCAGAGAGTAAATGCCACCGACCTCAGTGAGAAGTTACTTTTGAGAACAGTAGACATCCAGACGTTTGCACTGCTCCAGAGCCAAAGTTACTATAGGTATTAAAAGAATAGATCCGGCATTTTGAAATTCTCAAGGACAACTGTGAACGTAATTAGAGAGTTCAATCTGTTGGTTTGATTTAAATTAAACATCCCTCTGTAACCCCAAGATATTCTCTGTTCTAGTCATAATACCCTGGCTCTTTTTTTTTGTTGCTTTCAGACTTCTGCCAAACCGCTTCCTTGCTGTGGGTTTTAGCATTTGCTAACATGAATTCTCCAAGACCTTCTCTGCCCTTGAATTTCCCCCCCCTCTTCTCTGCCTCGTCCTTGCTTTTGAGGATAATTTTGTGGTCTCTGCTAATTACTGCATTTGCAACATAACCTTTGGAACAGCAGAGCCAATTTAGAGTGGGCAGGAGAAGGCAATTATCCTGGGGGCCGCCAACTTCGTGTGATTATTCATCAAACTGACCTACATCTGCGACCAACTTAGCAATTCTGTTAGAAATCATTATGGCTGCACACCCGCTTGCATAGCTTGCAAAATGAATCCATGTACTCTCAGCTTCTGACTCAGGCTACAACTTTCCAGAGAAGAAAAATCAGCTTTGTTTTTATTTTACTGAAGAAGCAGCTGGTACAGATTGCTGATTGGCTGACCCTGGGGGGCAACAGTTTTCCCTGCTCGATGATGTCATGGATTGCAAACTCTTGACATCAAAATGAACAAGACCAACAAGGGAACCATGGAGCCAAAATTTCAGAAGGAGTTCTCGTAGTCATTAAAAGGGGGAATGGGGCAATAGAGGGAAAAGGCCATTACAGGTACCGGAATGGAAACTAGCTGCTGAATTCGGATGACAATATATTTGAGAGGCAGGGGTGGGTTGTAATTTTTTTTACTACCGGTTCTGTGGGCGTGGCTAGGTGGGGGGGGGCGCATGTGACTGAGTAGGCGTGACCAACTTGACGTCACTTGTGCAAACGCACACGCTCACTCAGTCACATGCTCCCCCCACTTAGCAACGGCCACAGAATCGGCGAAAATGTATGTTTTGCCAGCAGGCTGGCAAAGAAGCCTCACTTCCCCCACCGCTGCGGCTGCAGCAGCAGGGAAGGCCCGTCAGAGGCGAGAAGGGTCACTTTTTCCATGGTGGCCGCCACCCAGGCGAGCCGCGAGCCGCCTCAAGCCCATGCCCCCCCCCCACCTAGCCATGGCGAAAATTTAAAAAGCCTCGCTTTCCTCACCACCACCGCGACTTCTAGCACCGAATGGTGCATGCCCCCCTACACACACACACACACACACACACTGCGCTTGTTCTGGCAGCACCCCGGCAGTAGCAGCCAAGCAAGGTAAGGAGAAAAAAAACAGGCACGGCACACCCAGAGCTGCCGCTTCGTTCTCCGGTCTTTCTCCTTACCTTGCTTGGCTGCTACTGCCGGGGTGCTGCCAGGACAAGCGGTGTGTGTGTGTGTGTGTGCCCAGGCATGGACCATTCGGCGCTAGAAGCAGCTGCGGTAGCAGGGAAAACAGGCACGTTTCGGGGCACCTAATCCTCCAGTAAGCCCTCTCCGGAGGGGCTCACTTCGGCCGCAGCAGATTCTTCACCCGCCAAGAGCTGAGCTGGCCGTAGCTGGGCTGCCTGACCACAGGAACAGGCGAATTGAATGGTGGGCAAGCCCTACCCCAACTGCAACCCCCAGGCACCGGGGAGGGGGGAGAAACACTGCCCGACTGCCCCCTCCCAAAGCAAGGTTTCAAGCTTGGCTGGAGAGACGGCTTTTCTTTTAAGAAAACCCCGAAAGGGCTGCAAGATCCGGAACGGCATGTCTCACAGCCCTCCCGCCCCATGCAAGGGTGGGTTCCAAACTTACCTTGCCAGCTGTTCAATACCTCCCGGGCCGCGTGGGCGCGCCTCACACACATGCTGTGCGCGCGCATATGCGCAGTAAAAAAAAGGCACCTAAATTTTTTTAAAGGCCGAAAATGATATTGCGACGCATGCGCAGTGCAGGAAACTTGGTTTTCGCGCATGCACAGAAGAAGAAAAAATCAGCATTTTTTGTTATTTAAAAAAAAAAAATTCCCCCCAAAAAACATGGGTCGCCCACGGAGCAATAGAACCGGCTCCGTGACGTGAACAGCGGCCTACTACCTACTTGGTAGAACTGGTCCGAACCGGTAGGAACCCACCTCTGCTATGGGATGATGAAGCTAAAGTGAATGAAGATTTTAAAAAAAATCATTATATTAGGCTAGCTAGTCTTAAAGTATGGAACAAATACGAACTTTGGCCAAAAACACCTTTACAGCTTTCAGCACAAGTGCTTTACAGGTAGTTCTCGACTTACAGCCACAATTAAGCCCAAAATGTTTGTTGTTAAGTGAAACATTCCATCAAGTTAAGTGAGTTTTGCCACATTTTAATGACCTTTCTTGCCTCAGTTGTTAAGTGAATCACTGCAGTTGATAAGTTAGTAACCGGGTTGTTAAGTGAATCTGGCTTCCCCATTGACTTTGCTGGTCAGAAGGTCGCAAGAGGGGATCAGGTGACTCTGGGGCGCTGCAACTGCCATACATATGAGGCAATGGCCAAGAGTGTGAATTTTGATCACATGGTTTCGGAGAGGCTGGAACGGTTGTAAGTGTGAAAAATGGTCACAAGTCACATTTTTCAGTGCCATTGTAACTTTGAATGGCCACTAAATGAATTGTTGTAAGTAGAGGCCTACCTGTATAGGTGATGATGATAAGGCAACCTGAATGGCTCACCTACTGAGATATATTCTCAGTTTTGCAGAGTAGCCAAGGGTCTAAAAACACAAGGCGTTTTGGTTTTGTTGAAACCCTACACCTGCTCCAACATCAATTTCGGTGGCTGAGTATGAAAAAGGGCGCAGAAGGCTACGTGGCTAATGGCCCTATATGTGCAGTGGCAAAAGGGATGGTGTGCAAGCCACAGGGGCTACTACAGCAGATTGCTAACCCCTCAACATCCTGGAAAGAAATCTCCATGGATTTCATTCTTGAGCTACCTGAAAGCTCTGGGAAGACTGTGATTTGGGTTACCACCAACCTTGTTTTTCTAAACAAGTACAGCTTGTTTAGTGAAACTAAACTTGTTTAGTGAAACTGTTTGTGCAACACATTTATCACCTCCATGGGGCTCCCGAGGGAATTAGCTCCAATCAAGGAGTGCAATTCACCTCTCAATTCTGGCAAGAGTTCTTGGAATGACTAGGGACCACCCAAGGTCTTAGCTCTTCGCATCATTCTCAGACCAATGGTGCCTATGAATGTACCAATCATGTATTGGAACAGCACCTGAGATACTGTGCCAATTATTAGCAGGATAATTGGGCAGAGCTGCTCCCATTTCTCTCCCAGGTCAGAGAAAAGTATAAGAAACACGCTGACAAAAAGAGGATCCTGCAGAAAAAAAATCACAGGGGGTGAAGTTTATTTGTTTACCAAGTTATCTGCAGTCTAGACAAACTTCAAAAAAGCTTGTAGGTCCTTTCCCCATTGTAAGAATGATTAACCCAGTGACTGTTGAACTTAAATTACCAAAGAACCTTAGAAGGATACAACATCTGGTCTTCCACTGCAGTCTACCTAAACTAGCCAAAACCTCTCCTTACTAAAATTTTGGGCTGCAATATACAAATAGACTAATGGGAAAATGTGTGGTTGAAGGGATTGACATTTACATTATGTTCTAGCTTTAAAGGGATTTTTTAAATAAAATGATGTAATGTTGACATTTGTGATCAGAGAAATTGTACAAAAGTATTTTGAATCTTTGTTGGAAATGTGGACAAGTAAAAAAAACATTTTAGATACAAATACATGCGTCAATTTAGACAACTTTAAAGGTTAAATAAAGTACTACTGAAACCAGAAACTTTGGATCTCTGGCAAGCCACTAGAAAAGTCACAGGACTTTGTTTTTAGAATTATAATTGCCGTGAGACGATTCCATGTTTAAAAGTGAAAAGACTCGATACCAACCTACAACAGTTGGTGAAGATGATGGAGTTTGCTGAGATGGCTAAATTAGCGGTTTGATTACAGAAAACAACAACAATATCTCCACTTCTGACTGCCTGAAAACCCCTTATAGACTTTTTGCATGAAACAGGAGGGGAAAAAAGCACAATTTACAGTATGATTTTGAAGATTGGGGGGGGGGGAAGAATAATAGAAAAAAGAACTTTTTTGTCATCATAAATTTTGTGCTCGTACTTATATTTGCTGCAAAGGAAATTGGAAGCTTCTTGCTATTTGTTTTTAGAAACCTTCCTTCCTTCCTTCTTTCCCTTCTTCCCATCTCCTTCCTCCCTCCTGCCCTTGGCTTTTATGTCTTTTGTAAACTTTCAATAAAAAAATATACAAAGAAATTATTCCAACCTTACCACGTCTGCCAAGAGTTTCCCAGCAGCCTGTTTCAGAGGGATTCCCTCCTGTAGGGAGAATTGGGCTGCAGGAATTTTCATTCTGCAAATAGTCCTTGACTTATGACCGTTTGCTTAATAACTGTTGGAAGTTATGTACTTGTACTTCTGACTGTCGCATCACCTTTGAAGTCAATTTGGGCACTTGGCAAACACTCGCATTTATGACCAATCCCAGTGTCCTGCAAACAGGTGATTGAGATTTGCAAGCTTTTTTTTTTGGCCAATTTTTACCAAAAAATCGCACTAGCACTTAGGCGTATACATCGCTTCACATTGCTTCACAGCCCTCTCTGAGCGGTTTACAAGAGTCAGCCATCTGGCTCCTCATTTTACCCACCTCGGAAGGATGGAAGGCTGAGTCAACCTTGAGCTGGTCAGGATCGAACTGCTGGCAGTGGGAATGAAGGATCCACCAGCAATACTACATTCTAAACCACTATGCCACCGTGACAAAAAATGCCTTTGGGAAAGCTGGATTTGCTTAACGACTGCTATAAAAAATGTCATAAAATTGGGCACAGCTCACTATGACTTCCGATGAAAATTCTGGTCTCAGTTATGGTCGTAAGTCAAGGACTACTGTTTGGTGGATAAGGTTGCTCAAATACGCTTGGAGGTGGACTGTGGCTGAGTTTCCTGAGTCTTGTGAGGTTATCTGGAGGAGTTCAGTCCTGTGACACCTGAGGATGTGGACAGAATCCTCCTATATATGAGTCCACCCACCTGTCTAGAGACCAGGGATTGGGTCCATGCAGTGGTATCAGCACGTTTGAAGGAGCATCTTCTTTCTGCCTTTGAAGAGGAAGTCGTGTGCCTCTTCCTCAAGAGAAGTTTTGTATTTTGCATTTCAACTTTTAAAAAATACAATAAAAACAGAATAACAAAACAGATGCTATTGCTAGGCAATCTACACCCCCCCTCCCAAATTCTGGATAACTATTGGCCATTTTCCAATCTTCCCTTCTTTGAGAAAGGTTGTTGAGAAGATGGCTGGCTAGAAGTTGCAGAGGATCTCGGAGGAAACGGATTGTCTAGATCTGTTACTGTTAAAAAGGGTTTGCAGTAGTCGAGTTTATTAATGAGGTTTGGTGGAACTGGGAAGCGGCTGGTGCATTTGTCCTCCTTGTGCTCTTTCCTCTCTCTCTGGTTTTCAATACCATTGACCACGGTACCCTTATGGACTGGATAGGGGGGTGGGAGTAGGAGAGCCTGTGTTGGAGGTTTGCCTCCTTCCTCAGTGACCAGTCTTGGTCTCCTCTCCATTGGCAGGAGAAGACAGATCATGCCCATGGCCCCTCGCTTTGTAGGGGGCCTCCGGGTTCCATGCTTTCTCCCCCTTTGTTTAACATCTGACGGAACTGCTGGATGAGGTAATCTGTCGGTATGCAGATGATACCCAGTTGTACATTACAACCCTGAATTGGGCAGGTGAGACTATTGATGTACTGACCTGGAGGCTGGTTGGGTCTGGATGGGGTAGAACTGTCATGGGTCAGTCCCTGGACCCCTGTTCTGACCCAGCTCCCCAAACATGACAAACCCTCTGAAGTTAACTCAAATAGTCCTTTATTAGGAGCGCCAGCAGCCACGGCAAAACAATTTCTCTCTCACTGCAGGCTAACAAGTTTGTCTGGCAGGGAGATGAATAGTTGTCTGCCACATCTATTCATCTCCGTCCCCTGCCTTTTCTCCCCAGAGCCAGGGTGGGGCTTCACTAGCAGCAGTGGCTCTTCCATCCCAAGGACTGGCCCATAGATTTTCATTGCTCTCCTCTCCTCTGCCTTCTGAGAATCTAAGTGTCAGGTACTGGACCCAGCTGTTCCTCCTCTTCCTCATCAGCCACCTGCAGACCTGGGGGCTGTTGATTCTCCATCTGAGGGCTGACGGACAGCCCAGGCTCTGCCTCTGTTTCCCCCTCGGAGCTCTCAGGTTGCCTTGATGTTGACCCTGACTCCCACGCCTTCTCCTCCTCTGATTTGGCTGCTGGAGGGGTCAGCGGCAGAGGTGGGTTCCTAATGGTTTGGTCCGGTTCTACCGAACTGTTAGTAACTTACCGGCACGGTTTGGTAGAATCGTTAGCAACCTGGGCCTACCATGCCCCTGAGCTGATCCATCTTGGATTTTGCTTCTGCGCATGTGCAGAAACCTTTTAAAAACACTGTGCGTGTGGCTGCAGCATGTCCCTGAGCGAACTGGCAGGAAGATTTAGAACTCACCTCTGGCCAGAGGCCAATAGCCCACAACGACCCCTCTCCAGGTGCAGGTCCAGAGGAGGAGGGTGAGTTTGAGTCGGCAGAGGAAAGTGAGGAGCCAAGTGTTGGTCAGGATTGGGGCTTGGAGAGTGATAGGCTGAGGAAGCAGCTTCAGCCGGGTCATTGCATGAGTGACAGGCTGAGCGAGATGAGCAGCAGCTGCAGCAAGTTGACTAGGAGGCTCCAGGTAAGGAGCAGGAGCAGCTGCCACCCATTAGCAATGAGGAGGAGGTGGTGTCCACACCTCCTCCTGATCCAAGGACAGGTAGAGAAGAGAGGAGACAGGCACAAAGCTGGTCAGCTAGACCACTCACAAGGAGGCAACCTCTTCTCTCCTGAAGGGCTGCACTTAATCCCACCCTGAGGCCTTGAGCATCCCTGGAGCGATAGGCTCAATTCTGTGCCTTGGGTGCTCATGCCACATATCCTGACTCCCTGTGACTCCTGGATTGCTTTCCTGGACTTTGCGTGTGCCTGTTGGACTTGGTTACCCAGTGACTCTTGCCCTGCTGAGCTCAGAGTCCAGACCTGTGCAATGGGGGGTTGAGTAAGCACCGGTAGACTTTTGCTGTATGTACGGGGGGGGAGGGGGGAGCATGGCAGCCCAAGAACAAACTTTGGGTCAATCCTGAGAAGACTGAGTGGCAGTGGCTATTTTGCCCTCTGGCCTGGGGGCATCACCACTGCTGGCCTTGGGTGGGGTTGCCCGTCTCCACTTCTGTAATGCACTACCTGAAGGTCCTATAGGATTCTAATATCCTACTTGAAGGGCAACCGTGGGCAGGCAGGTATTTGTACAGGTTCATCTTGTGTAATCATCATGCCATTTCATTGACCAGGAAGCCCTTCAAATGGTCACTCAAGCCATGATCACCTCAAGGTTGGACTACAGCAATATGGTCTACGTGGGGCTGGCCTTCAAGACCACCCAGAAGCTGCAGCTGGTACAAAATTCGGTGTTATGAATCACTGCTGCTACGTGAGCTGCAGAGCTTGCCAGTTGGCCTCTGGGTGCCCTTCAAGTTATTATTACCTATCAAGTTTTCCGTGGCCTACAGCCCACTCAGTTGAGTGCCCGCCTGTCTCCAATTGTTTCAGCTTACTTGGTATACCTGGGCTCTACCGTGCTGCCATCTTGTCCTCTGAAGCATTTCTTCATCAGGTTCCCCCCCTCTGGAATAGCAACCCCCCCAAAGAGATATTGCCTGGATGGTATCCAGCTCCTAGGCCTTTGGAGAGCCTTTGAGGCCTGGCTCTGTTCCCAGGCTTGGGCTTAATGTGCTTGTTATATATTGATGGGGACTCTGTCGTATTTTTGTCTTGCTTCATAGCTGCTTTGGTCAGGGCTGCCCCTTTCTGTAGGTTCTACCGTATTTTTCGGAGTATAAGACGCACCTGAGTTTTTGGGGAGGAAAATAGGGGGGGAAATCTGCCTACCAGGT